>VHKM01000184.1:372500-396665 GCA_007210695.1 Neogobius melanostomus
GGCCTTTCACTACAGCCCTACTGCAGAGAGCAGCTAAGCCATTAGAGCTTACAGCACTGAGTGACCTGTGTGCAGATTGCATCTAACTAAAAAGGTCAAATTCAACCAAATAAACTTAAGAAAAGTACAATCTAACAAACATGTCATTGTCCACTCAGGTCTTAGTCACCTGCAGGCCTTATCAAAGGAAAAAGGTTCATGTGGTGTCAATCCCAGAACCAAGGTACTACTAACTTTTAAACTATGCCTAATAATAAGCTATGTCCATTTCCATTTGCACTAATCAATGTTTCTTTTAGTGTCAAGCCGGTTGCAACTGAGTTTCCACTAGCCCACTGGTTCCCAAAGTGGGGGTCGGGACCCCTCGGGGGGTCGCGAGGCATTGGGTGGGGGTCCCCAGATGATTTTAGGATGAAATAAAAAGAAAAAGGCAACTGTTTTTGATATATTTATGAGTGTATAACAGCATATCATTTGTGAAATCCATTCATATAATTAAAATAAACAGTTTAAATACATGTTAGTTTGATTTTAAAATGGGTTTTCTTCCCTAAAGTAGCGTAAGAGGCACTAACTTTATACAATGGGGGTCCCAAGTTGTTTACGTGTCAATTTTTGGGGTCCCAGCCAAAAAAGTTTGGGAACCCCTGCACTAGCCAGTCACTGTTTTCTCTTAGGTTTTGGTTTCTCAGCGGGTGTTTGGGCTTAGGCTATAGTTGGGTTGTGTTCTTATATTTGGGGTCTTGAGTTGATTTGTTTATTTCTTTTGGGCCTCTTTTAATGGCTATTTGTTTGCTGTGATTTTAGTTTGTAAATATAATTTCTACAACTTCCTACTAACTCTGGAGGAGCTGAGACGTACTGCCACTGAGCTGGGGGAATCTGTACATGGGACAACTATAAGTCTCTACACAAATCTGGCCTTCATGGACGAGTGGAAGAAGAAAGCCATTATTGAAAGGAGGCCATAAGAAATCCTGTTTGAAGTTTGCTAGAAGTCATATGGAGGACACAGCTACCATGTGGAAGAAGGTGCTTTGGTCAGATGAGACAAAAATTGAACTTTTTGGCCCAAATGCAAAACGTTATGTATGGAGCAAACCTAACACTGCTCATCGTCCTGAGTGCACCATCCCCAGTGTCAAATATGGTGGGGGGAGCATCATGCTATGGGGCTGCTTTTCCTCAGCGGGGACTGGGAAGATTGTAAGAATAGTTGGGAAGATGGATGGAGCAAATACAGAGACATTTTGGAGGAAAACCTGCTGGAGTCAGCAAGAGAATTGAGGCTGGGGCGGAGATTCACCTTCCAGCAGGACAATGACCCTAAACACAAAGCTACATCTACAATGGAATGGTTTAAAAACAAACATATTAATGTGTTAGAATGGCCCAGTCAAAGTCCTGACCTAAATCCTATTGAAAATCTGTGGAAAGACCTGAAAACTGCTGTTCACAAACGCTCTCCTTCTAATGTGACAGAGCTTGAGTTGTTTTGTAAAGAGGAATGGGCTCAAATGTCTCTACATGTGCAAACCTTGTAGTCAAACCCCAGAAGACTTGCTGCTGTTATTGCAGCAAAAGTATTAAGTCATGCTGTATGAATACTTATGCACGCCCCACTTTACACTTTTCTGTTTTGTAAAATAACAGAATCATGTATCACTTTGCTTTCACTTCACAGTTGTCTGTTACTTGTGTGTGAACTTTCAGTAAAAAATTCAAAATAAAATCTTTATGTTTATGGTTGTAAACATGACAAAATGTGCAAAGGCTTAAGGTGTATTAGTACTTTCGTAAGGCACTGTAATTGTTCCAAAATTGCATTTTGTTCAAATTTGACTGTATTTGACATAATGTTTCTCCAAATTTCTACAGTAAAAGTGGATGTTGTTTTTGAAGGGTGATAGAGGGCTGCACTGAGGCCATGGCTGCAGTGAATTTAGTCGCAAACCCCTAAGAATTGTTTTAAATGCTTGTTAAAATATTGCATTTTGTTAAAAGGTTTATAATAGGCCTATAAAGAGGCTTCGGTCACGCGGTTCCAATGGATTACTCAATCAGAAGCGGTTCTCCTTGTAGATAAACTTGTTGCTGCTCCAGTGGGACAAAGAACCACTACAAGGAGGCTGAAGAGCTGTGTGTTACCGACGCCGGGTGGTAGGAATGGGAAGTTTTAACAACTGCGCACCCGTAGGTCTGGAAGTGGAGGGCCACTTTACTGCAGTGCAGTCTCAGAGCTGCTCCCTGGTTGTAAATATAGTTTCACATCGCAGTATTTGCTCTGTGTCAAACTATAGTGGGAGCTGATGGGCGAGTAGGAGACCACGTTTCACTCTAGACGCCTTTTCTTTACAGGTAAGGTAAGGAGTCAGTTCTTTCAACGTTTTACAATAATAGGCATAGGCTAATAAATGAACTGCGTCACTGGCTTCACCTAGAGGCCTTTTCACACTGTCTAAGGAAGAGGGAAGTTGACAAAAAACTAGGCTATTTATTGGGCAATGCAATTTATAGTAAACTATTATAGCCTGACCATGAAATCCATTGATCTATGTTGAATATTAGAATATTTTATTATATGATGTTGAAATTGAAGCAGAAGAAGCAAATTGTTCAATGTGTCAAATGGTTGGAGGTAAAAGCAGAGATTTCATTCAAAGGACTGAACTTCATATATACTACTTTAGCCTTGTAACAGGATTGTAACATTTGGTGCATAATAAACAGACAAGTGGATCATTTTCATTTATGTTCTGCCTTTAATTACATTTTATTTTCAGACAAGTTGCAAATTTATCACTGAAAAAATTCAATAGACCAAGTGTTGGTCTATTGAATTTTTTGGTGCGTAATGGACTTTTCTGAAATAGAAACAAAATTTGAAATCAAATAGTTTTGCCTATTCTGCCTCGCTATAGTTGAAAACTAATTGGAAGTAAAAGAATGAAAGTACTCCAAAATGTCCTCCTTCTGAGACACGTTTAAAGCAGCTCATGGCTTCCAATGGCAGGTCACTGCTCTTGATTTATCATTATTATGAACTTCTTTGCAAATGATGCAAACAGCAAGGTTTATGTGGAGAGCACAATTTCTACACAAGTACTAATTGTATAGACTTGTATTGACTTTAGGAATAACTAGGAGACCCCTGCCAGAGGAGCGAAGGGGCCGTGAAGGTTCATAAGGTAAAAGCAGTTCTGAAAGATAAGAAGGACCAAGACCATTAAGACATTTAAAAACCATTAAAAGAAGTTTAAAATCGATCCTGAAACACACGGGGAGCCAATGCAGCGACTCTAAAACCGGTGTAATGTGGTCCCGCCTCCTGGTCTTCGTCAGGAGCTGCTGAATTTTGTAAAAGTTGTAAACATTTATACAAAAGGAGACCTCACATATCAATATGCTTAGCACATTACGGTGATAACAATATCCTCATATATTGGTCATATACATGATGATGATGTCATAATCTCATGGTATTGATTAACCTTACACACTGTACCCTTGCACACAATAGCCTATCAAAGGTTTCTCACTCAAAAGTCTATTGTTTTGTAAATCAGCAAGTTTACTGTTTAAATATTTCTGTTAAAAGCACATTCACCTGTTTTTTGTTTTTCAGAGTCAAACATGATACGACTCCGGATGAGCAGACTTTATCCAATTGGAGCTCTGTTAGTCTTCATTTTGGTCTGTGTCCACGTTAATAATCAAAGCAACACAAATGTTGACATTTCTTTAAATAACTACAGTGAAAACTTGGCTGAGGAGGAAGCAGCCTATCAAAGAGTCTTTATGGAGTGGCCCAAATGTGAACAGAACATGTCTGCTGCCAACATCTCGGGCTTCAGCTCTCTTCCTGCTCACATACAACAATTCATCTACTACCGCCACTGTCGCCACTTCCCCGTGCTCCTGGACATTCCTGATAAATGTGGTGGATCTGAAAAATCATCCAACGTTTTTCTGTTACTGGTCATTAAAAGTTCACCTGGAAACTTGGACCGGAGGGAGGTGCTGAGAAAGACCTGGGCCAGAGAGCGACAACACAACGGCCTGTGGGTTCGGAGGATATTCATTTCTGGGACAGCAGGGAGCGGTGTGGAGAAAGTTCGACTGAACCAGCTTCTGAAAGCAGAGCAAAAGGAGCACAGGGACATTCTCCAGTGGGACTTCCACGAATCGTTCTTCAACCTCACCCTGAAGCAGATTCTGTTTTTTGAGTGGATGAAACACAGATGTCCCAATGTTCACTTCCTGCTAAACGGCGATGATGATGTCTTTGCCAACACTGACGGGATGGTCGAGTATTTGACAGACCTCCCTGGGAATAACGGCAGCAGTCATCTTTATACCGGCTATGTTTTGAGAACACTGCACCTGTCAGATGGAGCGGAAGCAAATACTACATCCCAAAGCAAATCACTGCAGAGTTATATCCACCTTACTGCGGCGGTGGAGGCTACTTACTATCAGGTCACACAGCTATGGTCATTCACAACATGTCTGTGTCCACTGAAGTTCACCCCATTGATGATGTTTACATTGGTATGTGTGTGGAGAAAGCTGGGCTGGTGCCTACAGTTCACACGGGGGTGAAAACACTTGGACTGACTATAAAAAAGCAGAAAATGGATGAACATGAGCCCTGCTATATCAAAGGTCTGCTCTTAGTGCATAGATTTCTCCCAGCGCAAATGTACCTCATGTGGAAGAAAATAAATGATCCACATCTGAGATGCGGTGTGCGGTTTGGGGAAGACAATGTGTAAAATGCTTTTGTGTGTGTGTGTGTGTGTGTGTTGTGTGTGGTGCGTGCTGCGTCGTGCGTGCGTGCGTGCGTGCGTGCGTGCGTGCGTGCGTGTGTGTGTGTGTGGTGTGTGCGTGCGTGCGTGCGTGCGTGCGTGCGTGCGTGCGTGCGTGCGTGCGTGCGTGCGTGTGTGTGTGTGTGTGTGTGTGTGTGTGTGTGTGCAATCAAAGCAAACAGTTGGATACCTTGTACATTGTATTAGTTTTAAAATTAATCAGTTTTAATGATAACCTGATCCATGAAGTTTTACACACACAGTTTATTTGATTATAGTCTGTGAATCACAAGTACGGCTAAATTGTTTCTAGTTATAAGATTTTATTTCCTCTTGCACCTGATTTTTCATTAGAAACTGTTCATATTATAACTGGCACAAAAACTGATATGTGAATAAATTTGCACTGTGACCTTTTAATGAAAACAAATCTTACACTGAGTAAATGATGTCCTTGAAGCCGTAAAACGCGTGGGTTGATCAGCTTAGACTTTTAAAATAAACTTGCAGTGTCTGTGTGAGCTCTCAGTCGTACAGGAGTTGTCCATCTTCAATGAAGGTACTTGAGTCATCTTCTGTACTCAGTAGTTGAAGTCTCAAACGTTTCGCCTCTCATCCAAAAGGCTTCGTCAGTGGACTAAAGTCCCGCTCAGCCCACAGCTTAGATAAAGACCATGGGGAGGAGTTAGTGTTGTCCCGGCTCCTCCCCTCTAATCACAGCTACTCTCAGCTGTGGGTAAACACCTTTGAAGTAGAGCGTCTGTAACGACCTGCTCCCCCAGTATCGGTCAGTCCTGTCCTATTCATAGATGATCACCTGCCTTGTATTGTTACATTACATTGTAATTGGACATTCGTACAAAAAAATAAGAATTTGTATTCCCCAAATTGAATACATGTGTAATGATACAGCTCACAGAACAGACAAACTATTGATACAATAAACCATATGTATTGTGTTAGACTGAGCTAATAAGTCAATGACTTTACAACAGCTGAAGGTTATAAGATTTATCCAATGGAATAGAGATGAAAACTCAGGAAAAGACACTCAAATGATGAATAACAATCTTCCTTAGTTGTAACTAGTTGTAACTTGTAAATTAAAATTCCTTAGTTCTGGGTTGCTCTGCTGTTATCACCGTAAGTGATCACACTGGCATACCCCAAAAGGTTCATGCACAATGAGAGGTTTGTAATTAAATGTGATGGTTGTTTAGGCTACATTATGAAATATACTGTGCTACTGTCACCTGCAGAAACTGTCTATTCTGAACATGTGGTATTATACACCTGAGGACAAGGTGCTGGACTCTGCTCATTTTTCATCCATAATTTAAATACAATTATTATTACATTTCTTTACATTGATACAGATAGTAATTTGTCTAGAGGCTTTTTTTTCACTTTATTGATCATGTCCAAACATAAGCAAGAACTGTTACATTGCATTTGTACTATATTATGCATATTAGACGATGAAGACATGTGGCCACTTCACACCCGCATCCATAGCAGAGTCTCTTCAGGCTGAAGCATCAGACGACAAAACTGTGGAGCCTAAAATATTCCTGTTTCCATCCCATTGTTTTATCTTTATTTTACTCATGTTAAGAAACATTCGTCACATAAAAATGCATTAAGTCTTATAATCCAGATAATATTATTTGTTTCAATAATATATATTTGTTCATGGACAGACTGTAAGGAAAGAAAACATAATACTAATAACTTAATAAAACATACTAGTAAATAAATAATTCACTAAATAAGACTAATATTAATATTTTACAATACAAAAATAGATTGACACAGCCAATCAGGAGTACAGGTTTACGTGTTCTGACCGCCTTCTTAGTGATGTCACAATTTTGAACGCGTGTCATTGGTTAACGTGGATGTCGATCAAAACAGCTGGTCATTACGCGCCTCTGTCAAAATGATGATCAATAAATGCTTGTTTTAACCTTAAATGGCTGAGCGAGGCAAACCTAAGGACATTTATATCATCGTGGACGCTTGGCATCACTTTCACCCAAAGGACTATTACAGAAGAAGCAGGACGAGCCTCAACGGGACTCCAGCGGGCTGTGGCGCTAAGCTAGCCTGAAGAGGAGGCATTTTCCCCGGCTACAAGCTCCGCAAAGACCCGGCAGGAGTTTATCGGATCATGCACTCAACAAGAGCATGGCAGAGCAGGAGCTGCACATTTGTGGGACGTGAAATGGAGAACTCGCCCCACGAAGACAGCGAAAGGTAAAAACAAAGCTTTAGTAAAAGTGTTTTTGCAGAGAAACGTTGTCGGAGATTTCGGAGAACTTTGGAAAACACTCGGTAAGCTCCGTAGGCTTCCACGTGAACGCGCTATATGTTATAGATGAATTTGTAAAACGTAAATAACCAACGTCATTTTGCAGAAATACGTATTACTGGTACGTAATTCCATATTGTAAAACCTGGGGTACGTTTTTCTGAAGAGACTGGGTTGTCCTTTGTGCACTTTTACCCGGCCTCCGTCTCCCTCCTTTCTTATGACTAAGAGCTGGTCGTAACAAACGTGTGTTTCTTCTCTCACTCAATTATTTTGGATGTTACTTTCTTTGTATCTTTGTAAATAAAGAATACATGACACGTTCATTATTTCATCCCCACATGTGGCCACTGAAAGCTTTGTACTCCCCTCCCTCTGGAAAATTGCTCTCATGATATTGAGACCACACAGGAGGAATAGGCTTCCTAATAGTTGTCTGCCCAGAAAGCCAAATGCCCAGCGGACAACCTGCTGATGACACGGTGTAACGGAATCAACCTGCAGACAGATATTGAACCATATCAATGCAGCTTTAAAAGGATATACAGTACGATGCAACAAAAGGACCACCTCCTCTGAAGTAAGGTATGCTATCTGAAGCACATATGGGTTTAGGCAGCATCCCTCAAAACCAGGATGTTTAAGCAGGTAATGGTTGTTGAGTGGATGGATGCCCTCCACCAGGGCCCAGAAGGCACCACCGCCCCTGCAACAACATGCTCTCCTCAGGCATGGCAACATTGGCTGGCATCTTCCCACACACACACCTGTCACAAATGGCAATAGTGTGTACTTTTAACACTATCATAGTGTAATGTGTCATCCTCGAGTCATGAGCCAACTGCAACCACTTGGAACTAGGAGATGGGCTAATCGTGGTGTGAAAGACGATGATGATCACAGCTGAACCAGCCACCAGTCAACATGTGATCTTAACAGTCATTCAACTCATAGGCTCAACTATTACTGTGCATAAACAAGCCATGGCCAATGAAATTCAGCTCTGAGTAAACACGAAATGGGCCTATTTATTTAAACTCAAACAAGCGTCTTCATTTATGAGGGAAAGAGTAAATGATTCAGTAACATGAACGCGCATCTTACAAATGAACGTGAAAGTAAACAGACATAGAATATAATGTAAGATAATGTACTTATTGCCACCTTACTCCTACCTTTATGATGCTATGGCAGTAAAATTAACTACATGTAGAATTCATAACGGATTTTATAATTTTTTGAAGGTCAAAATAGTTGCATAATATAGTTACCAAATTTAGATTTACTTTAGCTTACCAAACACCTGCCTCTGTCTCACATTCATCTCTCCTCACAGCAACAGCTCAGATGTCCTCTGTGCCCATCAATTTTCTTATTTCCTTGGCCTTCTTCTTTCATTAATTGTTAATTGGCTCAAAAAGTGTATGGTTTGGTCCATCACAAATGAATTTCGGGAGCATAAATTCTGGTATGACGTATGCGTGATTCAGTGTATCCATCATGTCCAGTAGCTATGATAAGGACAGTGAACCATTTTTAGCCAGAGGTAATTTCCAGACCCACGATATATCACCAGTGTCCCATCAGTCCCTACTGCAAAGTTATAAATCCCTTTTGGGGAGCAGCCCGAAAGCCCAGCTAAAGCATTCAGTCGCGGCAAGTGACCAAAGTCTCACACATTCAGGAGGGGGTGAGAGGTATAATTCCCTGTAAATGAACGAGAAACAAGTGAGAAAACTCTAAATGAGTGTCTCCACAAAAGAGAGAAAACGACACTGTAGCTTTTGTCTTTACTGTGATTTATAAGACATTTCTGACGTGAAATGATTCAATGTAAGGTGAATTTTTATCAATAAAAGAAAGCTGTGATCAGGTGCGCCCTCTGCTGGAACAGGCGGAATGCCACCACAGTTTATTTGTTTCATTTAAATTGACTGTCTCATAGAAATCACATTGAGCTTTTGTCATTTACTAGGCTCTTAAGGCGAGACCACAGTTTCTCCTTTTTGTTTTATTTTATATAAATAGTCATGTTTTTTTTCATTTCAGGTTTGGGCCAGTTCAGAGTCTCTGACAACTTTCACTTGGAAATTCAAAACAAGTCCAAACTGCAGCTTCATCGTGTCAAAAATGAAGATTTTGATCACTTAAAGTATTTAACTCTCAGCTTGTTCCCCTCTGTCCCTCCTCTGTTCCTCCTCTGTTCTCTCCTCTGTTCCTCCTCTGTCCTCCTCTGTTCTCCTCTGTCGCTCCTCTGGTCCTCCTCTGTCCCTCCTCTGTTCCTCCTCTGTCCCTCCTCTGTCCCTACCTCTGTTCCTCCTTGTCCCTCCTCTGTCTCTCCTCTGTCTGCTCTCTGTCCCTCCTCTGTCCCTCCTCTGTTCCTACCTGCTGTCCCTCCTCTGTCTCTCTGTCCTCCTTGTCCCTCCTCTGTCTCCTCTGTCCCTCCTCTGTCCCTCCTCTGGTGTCCTCTGTCCCTTCCATCTGTCCTCTCTGTCCCTCCTCTTGTTCTCCTACTGTCTCTCCTCGTTCCTCCTCTGTTCCTCAATCTGTCCCTGGCCTCTGTTCCTCCTCTGTTCCTCCTCTGTCCCTGCCTCTGTCCCTTCCTCTGTTCCTCCTCTGTCCTCCTCTGTCCCTCTCTGTCCCTTCCTCTGTTCCTCCTTGTCTCGGTCCTCTTCCTCCTCTGTTCCTCCTCTGTCCTTCCTCTGTTCCTCCCTCTGTCCTGCCTCATGTTCCCTCCTCTGTTCCTCTCTGTCTTCTCCTCTGTCCCTCCCTTCTGGTTCTCCTCTGTCTCTCCTCTGTTCCTCCTCTGTCTCCTCTGTCCTCCTAGTCATCTCCTCTGGTTCCTCCTACTGTCGCTTTCCTTGTCTCTCCTGTTTCCTCCTCTGTCTGCTCCTCGTCCTGACTCTGTCCCTCCTACTGTCTCTCCTGCTGTCCGCTCCTATGTCCCTCCTGCTGTCTCTGTCCCTCTGTCCTCTCCTCTGTCCCTCCTCTGTCTCTCTCTGTTCCTCCTCTGTCCCTCTCTGTCCTCCTGTCTCTCCATCTGTTCCTCCTCTGTCCTCCTCTGTCCCTCCTGGTCTCTCCTGCTCTGTTCCTCCTCTGTTTCCTGCCTCTGTTGCCCTCCTCTGTCTCTCCTCTTGTCTCCTCTGTTCTCCTCTGTCCCTCTTGTCCCTCCTGTCCCTCCTCTGTCCTCCTCTGTCTCTCTCTGTCCCTCCTCTTGTCCCTCGTCCCTCCCTGCTGTCCCTCCTCTGTCCCTCCTCTGTCCCTCCTCTGTCCCTCCTCTGTCCCTCCTCTGTCCCTCCTCTGTCCCTGCCTCTGTCCTCTCCTCTGTCCTCCTCTGTTCCTCCTCTGTCACCTCCTCTGTCCCTCCTCTGTCCCTCCTCTGTCTCGTCCTGCTGTCCCTCCTCTGTCCCTCCTCTGTCCCTCCTCTGTCCTCCTCATGTCCCTCCTGTCCCTCCTCTGTTCCTCCTCTGTCTCTCCTCTGTCCTCCTCTGTCCCTCCATCTGTCCCTCCTCTGTCCCGTCCTCTGCTCTGCCTCTTGTCCCTTCTGTCCCGCTCCTCTGTCTCCTCTGTCCCTCCTCTGTCCCTGTCCTGTCCCTCCTCTGTTCCTCCTCTGCTCCTCCTCTGTCCTCCTCTGTCTACTCATTTCTGTCCCTCCTCTGTCCCTCCTCTGTCCTCCTCTGTCCTCCTGTCCCTCCTCTGTTCCTTCCTCATGTCCCTCCTCTGTCCCTCTGTCCCTCCCTCTGTCCCTCCTCTGTTACTCACTTCTGGTCCTCCTCTGTCTCTTCACTGTTTCCCTCCTCTGTCCCTCCTTCTGTCCTTCCTCTGTCCCTCCTCTTCTCTCCTCTGTCCCTCCCTCGTCTCTCCTCTGTCCCTCCTCTGTCCCTCCTCTTGTCTCTCCTCTGTCTCCTCTGTCTCTCCTCTGTCCTCCTCTTGTCCCTCCTCTGTTCCCTCCTCTGTCTCTCCTCTGTCCCTCTTCTGTCCCTCCTCTGTTCTCTCTGTCCCTCTACTGTCTCTCGCTGTTTCTCCTCTGTCCCTCTCTGTCCCTCTGTCCCTGCCTCTGTTCCTCCTCTGTCTCTCCTCTGTCCCTCCTCTGTTCCTCCTGCTGTCCCGTCCTCCTGTCTCTCCTCTGTCTCTCCTCTGTCCCGTCCTCTGTCCCTCCTCTGTCCCTCCTCTGTCTCTCCTCTGTCCCTCCTCGTCCCTCCTCTGTCTCTCCTCTGTCCCTGCACTCTGTTCCTCCTCTTGTCCCTCTCCTCTGTCCGCTCCTCCTGGTCTCTCCTGTTCCTCCTCTGTCCTCCTCTGTCCCTACCTGTCCCTTTCCTCTGTCCCTGCCTCTGTCTCTCCTCTGTCTCTCCTCTGTCCCTCCTCTGTCCCTCCTCTGTCCCTGCCTCTGTACTTCCTCTGGGTCCCTCCTCAGGTCCCCTCCTCTGTCTCTCCTCTGTCCCCTCTGTTCCTCCTCTGTCCTCCTGTCCCTCCTCTGTCCTCCTCTGTCCCTTCCTCTGTCCTCCTCTGCCCTCCTTCTGTGCCCTCTCTGTCCTCTCTGTCTTCTCCTCGTGTCTCTCCTCTCTGTTCCCTCATCTGTCTCCTCTGTCCCTCCCTGTCTCTCCTCTGTCCCTCCTCTGTCCCTCCTCTGTCTGCTAACTGTTCCTCCTCTGTCCTCCTCTGTCCCTCCTGTCCCTCGCCTCTGTTCCTCCTGCTGTCTCTCCTCTGTCCTCCTCTGTTTCCTCCTCTGTCCCTCCTCTGTCGCCTCCTCTGTCCCTCCTCTTGTCTCTCCTCTGTCCCTCCTTGTTTCCTTCGGCTGCTGTCGCCTCCCTGTCCCTCCTCTGTCCTCCCTCTGTCTCTCCTCTGTCCCTGCTCTGTCTCTTGCCTCTGGTCCTCCCTCGTGTCCGCTCTCTGTCTCTCCCTCTGGTCCCCCACTGTCCTCCTCTGTCTTCTCCTCTGTCCCTCCTCAGTCCTGCCTCTGTCCTACCTGTCCCCTCCTCTGTTCCTGCCTCTGTCCCTCTCTGTCCGCTGCCTCTGTTCCCTCTGTGCCTCCTCTGTCTCTCCTCTGTCTCTCCTCTGTCCCTGCCTCTGTCCTCGCTCGTGTCCCCTCCTCGTGTCTCTCCTCTGTCCTCCTCTGTTCCCTCCTCTGTCTCTCCTGCTTCTCCTCTTGTCCCTCACTCTGTCCCTCCTGTCCCTCCTCTGTTCCTCCTTCTGTCATCTCTCTGTCCCTCCTCTGTTCCTGCCTCTGTCGCCCCTCTGTCTCCCTCTGTTCTCTCCTCTGTCCCTCCTCTGTCCTCTTCTGTCCTCCTCTGTTCTCCTCTGTCCCTCCTCTGTTCCCCTTCTGTTCCTCCTCTGTCTCTTCCTCTGTCTCTCCTTCTTCCGCCTTCCTCTGTCACACTACCTACATACTGTCCTCCTCTGTCTCTCCTCTGTCCCTCCTCTGTTCCGGGTGCCTCTGTCCCTCCTCATGTCCCTCGCTCTTCCCTCCTCTGTTCTCCTCTGTCCTCTCCTCTGTCCTCCTCTGTCCCTCCTCTGTCCTCCTCTGTCTTCCTCTGTCCCTCGCCTCTGTCTCGCTCCTTCTGTCTCTCCTCTGTCGCTCGCTCTGTCCTCCTCTGGTCTCTCCTCTGTCCCTCCTCTGTCTCTACTGTCCCTCCTTGTCTCCCTACTGTCCGATCCCTCTGTCCCTCCTCTGTTTCCTGCCTCTGTCCCGTCCTCTGTCTGCTCTCTGTTCCTCCTACTGTCCCTCCTCTGTCCCCTCCTGTCCCCTCCTCTTTGCCTCCTCTGGTCTCTCCTCTGTCCCGTCCTCCTGTTCCTCCTCTGTCCCTCCGTAATCTGTCTCTCCTCTGTCTCTCCTCTGTCCCTCCTCTGTCGCTCCTCTGTCTCTCCTCTGTCCCTCTCTCTGTTCCCTCCTCTGTTCCTTCCCTGTTCCTCCTCCTGTCCCTCCTCTGTTCCTCTCTGTTCTCTCTGTTCTCTCTGTCTCTCCTCTGCACCTCATCGTTCCTCCTGTTTCCTTTCCTCTGTCCTCCTCTGTCCCTCCTCTGTCCCTCCTCGTGTCCTCCTACTGTCCCTCCTCTGTGTCCTTCCTCTGTCCTCCCCGTCTGCTTCGCTGTCCCTCCTCTGTCCCTCCTCTGTTCCATCCTCTGCCTCTCTGTCTCTCCTGATTCATCCTCTTTTTGTTCCCTCTTCTGTCTCTCCTCTGTCTCTCCGCTGTCCCTTCCCGTTCTCCTCTGTCCTGCCTCCTGTCCTCTCTCTGGTCCCTCCTCTGTATCCATCCTCTGTTCCTCCTCTGTCTCTCTGTTCTCTCTGTCTCTCCTCTGTCCCTTCACTCTGTCTCTCCTCTGTCCCTCACTCTGTCCCTCCTCTGTCCTCCTCTGTTCCCTCCTCTGTCCCTCCTCTGTCTCTCACTGTTCCTTCCTCTGTCTCTCCTCTGTCCCTCTCTGTCTCTCCTCTGTCTCTCCTCTGTCCCTCCTGTCTCTCCTCTGGTTCCCTCCTCTGTCCCTCCTCTGTCCTCCTCTGTCCCTCCCTGTTCCTCCTCTGTCCCTCCTCTGTCTCTCCTGTTCCTCCTCTGTCTCTCCTCTGTCCCTCCTCTGTGGTCCTTCCTCTGTCCCTTCTCTGTCCTCCTCTGTCTCTCCTCTGTCCCTACCTCTGTCGCCTCCGTCTGTCACTCTCTGTCCCATCCTCTGTCCCCCTTCTGTCCCTCCTCTGTCCCTCCATCTGTCCCTCCTCTAGTCTCTCTCCTCATGTCCCTCCTCCTTCTTCCTGGGCTGTCACTCTCTGTCCCTCCCTCATGTCTCTCCCTCTGTCGCCTCCTCTGTCCTCCTTGTCCTCCTCTGTTCTTCCTCTGTCCCTCCTCTGTCTGGCTCCTCTGTCCTCCTCTGTCCCATCCTGTCCCTCCTCTGTCCCTCCTCTGGTCCCTCCCTCTGTCGCCTCCTCTGTCTCTCTGTCCCTTCCTGGCTGTCTCTCCTCTGGTCCCTCTCTGTCTTCTGTCTCCTCCTCGTCCCTCCTCTGTTCTCTCCTCTGTCCGCTCCTCTGTCCTCTACCCTGTCCCTCCTCTGTCCCTCCTCTGTCCTCCCTTGTCCTCCTCTCGTCCATGCGCTCTGTCCCTCCTCTTCGCTCGCTCTGTCCTCCTCTGTCCTCTCCTCCTGTCCCATCTCCTCTGTCCCTCCTCTCGGGTTCTCCTCTGTCCCTCCTCTGTTTCCTCCTTCTGTTCCTCCTCTGTTTCCTTACACTCTGTCCCTCTCTGTTCCTCCTCTGTCCCCTCTGTCCTCCCTCATGTCGCTCGCTCTGTCCCTCTCTGTCTCCTCCCGCCCCGGCCCGACCCGCCTCCACCCCACCCGACCCCCCGCTTTCTGTCCGCTCCTCTGTCCCTCCTCTGTCTCTGCCTCTGTCCATCCTGTCTCCTCCTCTGTCCTTTGGCCTCTGTCCCACTCCTCTGTCCCCCATCTGTTCCCTCCTCTGTCTCTCCTCTGTCCTCGCTCTGTCCTCCTGCCGTCCCTCCTTGTCCCTCCTCTGTCCTCCTCGTCCCCTCCTCTGTCCTCTCTACTGTCCCTCCTCTGTCCCCTCCCTCTGTCTCTCCTCTTTCTTCCTCTTGTCCCTGCGTCTCTGATCCCTCACTGCTGTCCCTCCTCTGTCCCTCTCTGTCTCTCCTCTGTTCCCTCCTCTGTCCCTCTCTGTCTCTCCACTGTCCCTGCCTCATTCCCTTCCTGTCCTCCTTCTGTTCCCTTCCTCTGTCTCTTCCTCTGTCCCTCCCTCTAGTCCCTCCTCTGTCTCTGTCCTCCTCTGTTTCCTCCTCTGTCTCTCCTCAGTCCTACCTCTGTTCACTCCTCTGTCTCCTCTGTCTTCTCCTTTCCTCCCTACTGTCCCTCCTCTGTCCTCCTCTGTCCCCTCCTCTGTTCTCCTCTGCCCTCCTCTGTCTCTTCATCTGTCCTCCTCTGTTCCTGCCTCTGTCTCTCGCTCTGTCCCTCCTTGTTCCTCCTCTGTCTCTCTCTGGTCGCCTCCTCTGTTCCTCCCTCCTGTCCGCGCCTCGGTTCTCTCCTATGTCCTCCTCTGTCCCTCCTCTGTCCCTCCTCTGTCCTCCTGTCCCTGCCTCTGTTCCTCTCTGTCTCTCCTGCTGTCAGCTCCTCTGTTCCCCTCCTGGTCCCTCCCTCTTGTCCCCTCCTCTGTCTCTCCTGTTTCCTCCTCTGTCCTCCTGTCCCTCCTGCTGATCCTCCTACTTGTCTCTCCTCTGGTCTCCTCTGTCTCTCTCTGTCCCTCTCTGTCCTTCCTCTTCCCTCCTCTGTACACTCCTCTGTCCCTCCTCTGGTCTCTCCTCTGTCCTCGTCCTCTGTCCCTCCTCTGTTCTCCTCTGTCCTCCTCTGTCTCTCCTGTTCTCCCTGTCTCCTTCTGTCCCTCTGTCCCTCCTCTGTTCCTCCTCTGTCTCTCCTCTGTCCCTCTCTGTTCCTCTCTGTCCCTCCTCTGTCCTCTCCTCCTTGTTCGTCCTCTGTCCTCCTCTGTCTTCCTCTGTCTCTTCCTGTCCTCCTCCTGTCCCTCCCTCTGTTCCTCCCGTCCCTCCTCTGTTCTCCTGTCCCCTCTGCCTCTCTGTCTCTCTCTGTTCCTCCTCTGTGCCTCTCTTGTCCCTCTCTGTCCGTCCTTGTCCCTCCTGTTCCTCCTCTGTCCCTTCCTGTCTCCTCCCTCTTCTCCTCTTCTCTCCTCTGTCCCTCTTGTTCTCCTCTGCCTCCTCTGTCCTCCTCTGTTCCTCCTCTGTCCTCCTCTGCTCCGTTCTGGTCCCTCTCTGTCTCTCCTGTCCCTCCTCTGTCCCTCCTCTGCTTTCCTCCTCTGTCCCTCTACTGTCTCCTCCTTTGTTCCCTTCTCCTCTGTTCCCCCTGCTGTTTCCCTTGTCCCTCCCTCTGTTCCTCCCTCTGTCCCTCTCTGTTCTCTCTGTCCTCTCTGTCCCTCCTCTGTTCTCCTCTGTCCCTCCTCTTCCCTCCTCGGTGTCCATCCCTCATGTCTCTCCTCTGTCGGCCTCCTCTGTCTCTCCTGTTCCTCCTCTGTCCCTCCTCGCTGTCTCTCTCACTCTGTTTCCTCCTCTGTTCTCCTCGCTGTCCCTCCTGTTCCTCCTGTCCCTCCTCCTGTCCGCTCCTCTGTCGCCCTACACCTGTTCCGTCCCACTCTGTTCCTCTCTGTCCTCCTCTGTCCCTCCTCTGTTCTCCTCTGTCCCTCCTCGTGTCCCTCCTCTGTCCCTCCTCTTTCCTCCTGTTCCTAACCTCTGTCCCTCCTCTGTCCCTCCTCTGTCGCATCCTCACTGTCCCTCCTCTTTCCTCCTCTTGTCCTCCTCTGTTTCTCCTCTGGTTCCTCCTGTCCCTCCTCTGTCCTCCCTTGTCCCTCCTCTGTTCCTCCTCTGTCCCTCCTCTGTCCCTGCCTCTGTCTCTCCTGTTTCCTCTCTGTCCCTACCTCTGTCCCCTCCTAACTGTTCCTCCTCTGTCCCTCCTCTGTCCCTCTCGTTCCTCCTCTGTCCCTCCTCTTGTCCCTCCTCTGCACTCTCTGTCTCTCCTCTGTTCCTCCTCTGTCCCTACCTCTGTTCCTCCTCTGTCCTCCTCTGTCCTCCCTCTGTTCCTGCCTCTGTCCCTCTGCTGTCCCTCCTCTGTTCCTCCTCTGTCCTCCTGCTGTCCCTCCTCGTTGTCCCTCCCTGTTACCTCATCTGTCCCTCGGCTCTTGTCCCTCCTGTTCCTCCTCTGTCTTCTCCTCTGTCCCTCCTTCTGTCTGCTCCTGTTCCTCCTCTGTCCTTCTGTCCCTGTTCCTCCTCCTCTGTCCCTCTCTGTCCCCTCTGTCCCTCCTCTGTCCTCCTGTTCCTCCTCTGTCCCTCCTCTGTCCTTTCCTCTGTTCTCGCTGTCCCTCCTCTGTCTCCTTCTGTCCTCCTCTGTCATCCTCTGTTTCCTGCCTCTCGTCCCCTCTCTGTCTCTCCTGTCCCTCCTCTGTCCCTCCTCTGTTCCTGCCTCTGTCCCTCCTCTGTCTCTCTCTCGTGTCCTCCTCTGATCTCTCCTGTTCCTCCTCTGTCCCTCCTCTGTCTCTCCTCTGTCTCTCCCTCTGTCCTCCTCTGTCTCTCCTGTTCCCTCCTCTGTCCCTCCTCTGTCTCGTCCTCTGTCCCTCCTCTGTTCCTCCTCTGTTCCCTCTTGTCTCTCCTGTTCCTTCCTCTGTCCCTACCTCTGTCTTCCTCTGTTCCTCCTCTGTTCTTCCTCTGTCCCTCGCTCTGTCTTCCTGTCCGCCTCCTTGTTCCTCCTCTGTCCCTCCTCTGTCTCTCGCTGTTCCTCCTCTGTCCCTCCTCTGTCTCTCCTCTGTCCCTCCTCTGTCCTCCTCTGTCCCTCCTCTGTCCCTCCTGTTCCTCCTCTGTCCCTCCTCTGTCCCTCCTGCTGTTCCTCTTCTGTTCCACCCTGTCCCTCCTCTGTCCCCTCCTCTGTCCTCCTCTGTCCCTCCTCTGTCCCTCCTCTGTCCCTCCTGTTCCTCCTCCCTGTCCCTCCTCCTGTCCCTCCTCTGTTCCCTCACTCTGTTCCTCCTCTGTCCTCCTCTGTCCCTCCTCTGTCCTCCTCTGTCCCTCCTCTGTCCTCCTCTGGTCCTCTCTGTTCCTCCTGCTGTTTCCTCCTCTGTCCCTCCTCTGTTGCTCTCCTCTGTCCCTCCTCTGTTCTCCTCTGTTCTCCTCTGTCCTCCTCTGTCCCTCCTCTGTCCCCCTCCTCTGTTCCTCCTCTGTCCTCCTCTGTCCTCTTCTGTCCTCTCCTAGTTCTCCTCGTCCCTCCTCTGCTCCTCCTCTGTTCTAGCCTCTGTCCCTCCTCTGTCCCTCCTCTGTTCTCCTCTGCTCCCTTCCCTGCTGTCCCTCCTTGTCCCTCCTCTGTCTTCCTCTGTTCCTCCTCTGCCTCCTCTGTTCCTCCTGTCCGCTCCTCTGTCCCTCCTCTGTTTCCTCCTCTGTCCCTCCTCGTCCCTCCTCTGTTCTCCTCTGTCCCTCCTCTGTCCGCTCCTCTGTCCCTCCTCTGTCCCTCCTCTGTCCGCTCCTCTGTCCCTCCTCTGTTCCTCCTCTGTCCCGCCGTCTGGTCCCTGCTTTCTCTTCCCGTTCCTCTCTGTCCTCCTCTGTCCCTCCTCTGTTCACTCCTCTGTCTCCTCTGTCCTCCTCTGGTTCTCCTCTGTCCCTCCTCTGTCCCTCCTCTGGTCCCTCTTTTCCTCTGTCTCTCCTCTGTTCCTCCTCTGTCCCTCCTTGTTTCCTCCTCTGTCCTCCTTGTCCCTCCTCTGTTTCCTCCTCTGTCCTCCTCTGTCCCTCCCTGTCGCTCCTTCTGTCCCTCCTCTGTCCATCCTCTGTCCCTCCTGTTCCTCCTCTGTCCCCTCCTCTGTCCCTCCTGTTCCTCCTCTGTCTGCTCCTCTGTCCTCCTCTGGTCTCTCCCTGTTCCTCCTCTGTCTCTCCTGTTCTCCTCTGTCCCCTCCTCTGTTCCTCCTCTTTGTTCCCTCCTCTGTCCCTCCTGTTCCTCCTCTGTCCCTCCTCTGTCTCTTCCTCTGTCTCTCCTGTCCCTCCTCTGTCCTCCTCTGTCCCTGCCTCTGTCCTCCTCTGTTCTCCTCTGTCCTCGCTCTGTCTCTCCTGTCCCTCCTCCGTCCCTCCTCTGTTCCTCCTCTGTCCCTCCTCTGTCTCTCCTGTTCCTCCTCCTGTTCCCTCCTCTGTCTCTCCTCTGTCTCTCCTCTGTCCCTCCTCTGTCTCTCCTTTCCTCTCTCTGTCCTCTCTGTCTCTCCTCCTGTCTTCTCCTTGTTCCTCCTTCTGTCCTCTCTGTCCTTCCTGTTTCCTCCTCTGTCTCTCCTCTGTCCTCCTCTGTCCCTCCTGTTCCTCCTCTGTCCCCCTCTGTCCCTCCTCTGTCCCTCCTCTGGCGGGTGGGGTGGTGGGGGGCTTTCCTCCTCTGTCTCCTGTTCCTCCTCTGTCGCCTCCTCTGTCCCGTCCTCTGTCCTCCCTGTGCCCTCCTCTGTCCCTCCTCTGTTCCTCCTCTGTTCTCCTCTGTCCTTCCCCTCATGTCCCTCCTCTGTCCCTCCTGTTTCCTTCCTCTGTCCCTCCTGCTGTCCCTGCCTCTGGTCCCTCCTCTGCTCCCTCTCTGGTCCCTCCTGCTGTTCCTCCTCTGTTCCTCCTCTGTCTCTCCTCTGTCCCTCTCTGTCCCCTCCTGTTTCTCTCTGTCCCTCTCGTCTCCTCTGTCCCTCCTCTGTCCCTCCTCTGTTCCCTCCTCTGTTTCTGCTCTGTCTCCTTCCCTCATCTTGCTTCCTCCTTCTGTCCCTCTCTGTCCCTCCTCTGTCCCTCCTGCTGTCCCTCCTCTGTTCTCTCCTCTGTTCCTCCTCTGTCCTCCTCTGTTCCTCTCTGCTGTCCCTCCTCTGTTTCCTCCTCTGTTCCTCCTCCTGTCCCTCCTCTGTCCCTCCTCTGTCCCTCCTGCTGTTCTCCTTGTCCTCCTCTGTCCCTACCTCTGTCTCTCCTGTTCCTCCTCTGTCCTCCTCTGTCCCTCCTCTGTTCCCTCCTCTGTCCCTTCCTCTGTCCGCTCCTCTGTTCCTCCTCGTGTCCCTGCCTCTGTTCCCTCCTCTGTCCCTCCTCTTGTCTCTCCTCTGTTCTCCCTGTCCCTCCTCTGTTCCTCCTCTGTCCCTCCTCTGTCCTCCCCCCTCCTCTGTTCCTCCTCTGTCCCTACCTCTGTCCCTCCTCTGTTCTCTCTGTCCCTTCCTTGTCCCTCCTCTGTCCCTCCTCATGTCGCCATCCTCTGTCCCTCCTCTGTTCCTCCTCTGTTCCTCCTCTGTCCCTCCTCTGTTCCTCCTCCTCTCTCCTCTGTCCGTCCTCTGTCAGTAAAGTCTGCTGTAGTTGCAAGGGCGTGTCAGCAGGGGGAGCCACACTCAAACTAACGCTCTTGGGCTGCTCTGACTCTTTCTCGCTCATGTCCAAGGTTGACACCAAAACAGACCAAAGCTCATTTTTAACACAAATGGCATTTCACAAATGGATTTACAAATGACTGTTTGATTTTCATTTTTGCATCAGTGACATAAGTGTAAACATAGAAGTTCATATTTTTATCTCCCACAACAAGCTTGAGCGTTTGGAAATTCAAACAGTAAATGAAGTGGTTATTTACAATAAGCACATTTTCTATCAACTCCTATTAACGTATTACAAGTCTTTCAATTATAAATGGCCGTCTGTTAAGGAGAACAGTCCTGAATCAAATTTAAATCAAACACTTTTTTGCACGAGTGGATCTGGAAGGTTCCAAACAGAAGTTCAATCTGCACAAGAGAACAAGCCCTTTTAGTAGTTCAGCTACAAAATAAAGTGAGTGGTGTTTTTGCAGCTGATAAGGTTTAGGGAGCACATGGCCTTTAAAAAAAGCTCATTTTCTCTCAGGTATTCACACTTCATGACTTTGCCTGATGCAAAGCTTTAGATGCTGTTTGGGGTTGGTTGACTTTTCACATCAAAGCTTTAACTCATTTCTTTGTCCTCTCCGAACATTTCTCTTCCTTGTTTGCAAGATTGAACTTCTATTGTGATATTTTTTGCCATTTTTCAACTGGCCTTAAAACGTTCGATCTGGATCTCCACACCAAAAGATACTTTTCCTAGTTTGAAATAAAGTTTCAATTCCGACAGAAACATCAGCGTTGTTGTAAGAACTGGTCCTAGGTTTGGTGATTTCCTGAGTGCGGCGCTTACCAAATCTAAAAGCTTCTTACAACCTAATAGGCCAGTGTAACGCCTCATTTGAACAGCTAAGAACTACACCTGCGGTTGTCACTTCTTTGTTTGCGTTTTTCCTCCTCATTTTACGCCTCATTTCGTGGCTCTTTTTTTGGACGCTCTTTTTCAGAAAAAGCTTTTAGATTTGGGTAAGCCTGGATTATATAACTGAGAAAATGTGCTGGGTTCAGCCGGGGTTTAAGAGTTTCACTTTAGGGGAGAGTGGGGTGAGATGAACCAGCCTTAAACATTTTGAAAATAAACATTTGTATTTTCATGTGAGATTATAGGTCGGCCCTCTTTAACAATGATTTGGAACTTGTAAAATACCCACTTTTTTATCAAACTAAATGATTTTCCAACGACTCAAAGTGAAATTTTTCCGCTTAAAAACAAAAAGTCAATTTTTTTTTCCGCTCATGTCGGTCACTAGTGTTTGGTGTAAAAGCAGATTCAAGTTTAGGCAGATTTCCTCTTAAATAACACAACTCTCTTGGTGGGTTTTCAAAGAAGAAATAATGTGGTAATTGAGCCTACTCCTCAGAAGAAACAAACGATTACAACCTTTCGGGAACCAATTTTTAATTGTACAATTCTTTTTTATTTTTTTTAGATCAAATTTTTATTGGTTTGTGCATCTTTTCAGTTTAACACTTCAATTTCCACATATTGCACACAGTTTTGGTGTTTTTTTTCCCCCTCACCGCCCTTGTGATAACTGGCTCAGTATGCACAGTAACGTTTGGCATGACAGTTTAAAGTGGAAAATATAATTTATATATATACAAAAAAAAATGTATGTAGAATTCTATAGTTTTTGTTTATTGGTGCTTCTGGGTCACAGAAGATAACAAATTAAAATTAAATATTAATTAAATTATTTGTGGTGGGTTTTGCCCCAACATTCATAATCTACAGGTTAGGAATGAAAGAAAAATATTTATTAATATTTTTTCTTTGAATAAAATTGCTAATGGAAACAGTAAAATGTAAAGATAAGACTTTATGTTTGTGTCCAATTTCAGCTTTTAAATCCGGTGGGTTCAAACTTCCCCCCTGGGTAAATGGAGTTCCACAAGAACTTTTTTTATACCACCAAATCTTTAACCAAATATTCACCAGACACATTTTGGAAGAAGCAAACAACTAGAAATCTCCCCAAAATCTGTGTAAATAGTAAATGTTGTCTCTATTTTCTGGGTGTTTTTGGACAGAATAAGCACCAAAGCAGAAAGTGTCTCCCTCCTCTCCCTGCTTCTGGAAGTGACCAGGTTTAGTAACATGTGAGAGTTGTTTTGAGTCCGTTTGTAGGAGTTGATGTGACAGAACATGAGTGTAATTTGTGACGTTCAGACTCTAACAGCCCCGTGGTGCCACATGAAGCGGCCGTGCTGTGGAACAAAGCGTCTGGTGCCCCGGAGGCGTTTTCACACACAGCATTTGCATGAGAAAGGCCCTGAGCCGGGAGGACAGAGCTTCTGCTGCTGTCACAATACACTCTGAGCACCCGCCATGACAGCCCAGAGCACCCAGAGCACCTTCCTGTACTTTCGCCTAGGGAGCAACCTGCTGAAGGAGCGGCTCTGCAGGGCTGAAGAACCCCTCGGCCACGGGTGGCACTGGCGTCGCCAAACCAAGGTACGCCCCTCCAGCCGCGTCGTGCAAGTGTCTGTGACCAAACCAGAAGTCAAACTAAAGTGGTCCCTGTGCACATGTTGTTAAATGAGTGGAAAATGAAAACAAAGGAAATGACCAGATTTGGATTACAGCCTTTCCTGCTACACGTGATAACCAAACAAATGTCAGCTATTTGTGAATGGAATAAGCGTGGGAAAGACGCAGGGAGCCACACAGACATGTTGGGAGGACATTTTACAAATGTTTCTTTATTGCCCCATTCACATTGTGTGTGTGGTGTGTGTGTGGTGTGTGTGTGTGTGTGTGGTGTGTGGGGGGGGGGGGTGTGTGTTTGTGTGTGTGTGTGTGTGTTTGTGTGTGAGCTGAACTGAAGGAGAGAGAGGAAACATTTCATAAACATTTCTTTAAAGTTCTGGGAAAAAGACCAGTGGTGGAAAGTACTTGGAAATAATTCTTACTGTAAGTGATTATCTGAATAAATCCTGTTACTTAAGTAAAGACACAAAAGTTAATGTATTTGGTAAATGTACTTGTAATGAGGAAAAAGTAAAATAGTACTTTAAGAGTTTAATGTTGACAGGAATTTTTTATCATTTGAATCAAACCAGGTCTAAAGGAGTAAACCACAAAACCAGGTCTAAACTGGGACTAAAACCAGTTCATTATAAAGAGGTCACTTTGAAAAATTAAAATAACTTTTAACCCAATTTAAAAATGTATTGGGAGTAGAAAGTACAGACACCAGGGCTTTTAAAATGTAGTGAAGTAAAGTAAAAGTATTCATCATAAAATGTACTAAGTAAAGTAGAGGTACCTATAATTTGTACTGTTTTTTACCCTTTGGTACTTTCCAACATTGACAAAGACATTTCCAGAGTTAAAGGTCCCACGTGTCCTTTTATTCTTTGATATTTCAGTTCAGACCTACATCCCAGCAGCAAACACCAGGGAGAGAACAAATATCAGACAAAAAGTCAGAAGAAGATTTATAAATGACGTTCTGTTTTGTTTTATAGACTTTATTTTAGGGTTTCGGGAAAGAAAACACGACTTAAAAAACAGATTTTGTGACTTTAATTGAATGAATATTTTAAACAGTTACAAAGTAAGATATAATTCTGCACAACTTAAAAGCTCAATCCCTCGACCATAACATTCTAAATAAAAGACAAAACATAAAACACCATTATAATCTGTGTTTCATATGATTAAAGAAAATCAGTTTCTGCTAGTAAATAGTTTACATCACAAGAACAAACAATGGTATTAAATGGAAGTGGAAATGAAGTTTAAAGACGTCAAAGGCTGAAGATTGAACAGTTCAGTTCCAATAGAAACTGAGTGTTTTTTGTTCCAGGTCAGTCGGCTCTTATTGTGGCTTAATTTAAGGTTTGATTCAAAGTGTTTGGTAAACACATCTGCACCTGAGCGTGAGTGAGGAGGCACGAGGTTTATAATTCAAAACAAATGTCAAATGTATGAGAAACAAATATTATTATATAGAAAAACCTTCAGTATTAGTTCAATACAAGACACAGGACGATCTCAAACTGTGAAAGAGAAAAAGCTGCTACTTTAGTTTTGGTGAAAATGTGGCAGTGACTCCAATGGCCCCAAGTTAAACTCAGACTCCAGCGTAGAGCGGGGCTGAGTGAACCTGGTCTGGACTCTGTGGAGGAGGGTCATGGTTTGGTTTTGAACGCTGTAAAGACGACAGAGCA
>VHKM01000185.1:0-20000 GCA_007210695.1 Neogobius melanostomus
GTTCACTCCAATTTAAAAGTGACTTTTGAAAACAAGTCGTATCTGTCAGTTGTTGACATGGGTCAAAGTTTTCGCATGATTGGTTCAGAGAAAAGCTGTACTTTCACATAAGACTTTGCCTAAACTTGATTTGGAGATTGTTTCCAGGAACAACATCTCTGAGAAATAAACATGTGAGCGGTGACTCAGCAGTTTCCTGCCCCTCCCTCAGTCACCACTCAGCCTCGCTCTGAGCTTCCTGGTTCCTCTCCTCCCACAACTCCGCTAAAGTCAAGACTCAGGCTGTTGTCGAGAGAGAAATGGCGCAGAAAGCTGTGACCCAGAGGACTTTACGTGTCCCATCGTTTGGATTTACTGAAGGACCAGTGACTGTCCCTGTGACAACAGCGTACTTCATGAAGTGTCGTTGAAAACACTGGGACCAAGAGACGAGAAGCATGTTTACAGCTGTCCTGAATGCAGAAGAGAGCTTCAGCTCCAGCCAGTGTGGTCAAAAACATGTTAGCAGGTGTAAGTGGAGCAGCTGAAGAAGCTCTGGGCCTCACAGCGCCCCCTGTGACCGCTGCTTATGCTGAAGGCTCAGATGTGTTGCCCTGTGACTCTGAAAACTGGAGGAAGCTAAAGCCGTTCAAGTCCTGTCGCACTGTGTGGCCTCTTACTGTGAGAAGCACCCAGCCCTCATTATGAGTGCAGCGCTTCGAAACACCAGCTGTGGCGCCTCTGACAAACTGCAGTGAAAACATCTGTCCCTCTCAACACGACGAAGTGAAGATGTTCTGCCGCACCGACCAGCAGCTCATCTGCTACTCTGCTCTGTGGACCAACACAAGGCCCACGACATGTGTCCTCAGCCTTGGAGAGAGCCCAGAGGCAGAACAGCTGCTCCAGAGCCTCCAGCTCAAAGAGACAGACCTGAAGAGGTTCCAGCAGGAAGGCCCAGGACATCAGCCGCTTATGCCCAGACAGCAGTGCAGTCACAGTGGGGACAGCTTCACAGAGATGCCTTCTCCTGGAGAAAAGACGCTCTGGAAGTGGGCAGCAGATCCGCTCCGGAACAAAGCCCAACTGAAACAAGTCCAAGAGCTCAGGACCCAACTGCACGGGACGTGACTGAGGGAGAGGAACATCTCTGAGCTGGACCCAGTTTCTACAAGCTCTGTCCTTTCACGGTCCACAGAGGACAGAGATCAGACGGGCCCCGCCGCTGCTTCGAAGCAGTGACCAGAGCCGTGTTCAGAGTCTCAGGGACAAACTAAAGCTCAGTCTGAGGAGGGACTGACCACGTCCACTGGCTCTGAGCAAACACCAGCTGAACCCACCAACGGTTCACACTGGCTCTGAGCCCAACACCAAGCTGAACCACACCAGGAGACTTCTTACAGTATTCAAGCAGAGATCACTCTTGCGACCCAAACACAGCAAACAGAAACTGAAATCTGACTGATGGAAACAGAGAGCACAGGAGAGGAAGCTCAGAGACATCCTGATCAGACAGATTCAGTGTATAATTCAGGTCCTAGAGCAGAGAGAGTCTGACGGGCCGCTGTTACTGTGGGAGTGGAGTTGGAGCGGGCAGGGTGGTTGTTTAGCAGTTCATACAGAGACATTCAGAGGAAAGACTTTGATACGAAGTCGATTTGGACACAATGATAAATCCTGGGCCTTATGCTGTAGCAGTAACAGTTAAACATTTTATTTAACTCAGTCCCGTCCGTGTTCTGCAGTTCCGATCCGTTCCGAATCGGGGTTTACCTGACCACGGTGCAGGGCTCTGTGTTTACAGCGTTCAAACCAAACCATGACACTCCTGCCACAGAGTCCATACCAGGTTCACTCAGCCTCTACGCTGGAGTCGGCTTTACTGGACTATTGAGACACTGCACATTTTCCCAAACTAAAGTAGCAGCTTTCTTCTTCACAGTTTGAGATATCCTTGGTCTTGTATTGAACTAATTACTGAAGTTTTTCTATATATATTTGTTTCTCATACATTGACATAGTTTTGAATATAAACCTCTGTGCTCCTCCACTGCACCCTCAGGTGGCAGATGTGTTTTTAAAACACTGAATCAAACTCTTAAATTAAAGCCCACAATTAAGAGCGACTGAACCTCGGAACAAAACACTTCAGTTTCTTATTGGAATGAAATCTGTTCAATCGTTCACCTTTGACGTCTTTAAATTTCATTTTCCACTTCCATTTAATACCCATTGTTGTTCTTGTGATTGAACTATTACTGCAAGAAACGATTTTCTTTAATCATTGCAAACCACAGATGTATAATTAGTGTTTTTATGTTTTGTCTTATTATAGAAGTTAGTGGGTCGAGATGAGCTTTAAGTTGGCAAAAATATAATTTTACTTGTAACTTTAAAATATTCATCAAATAAAGTCACCAATCTTTTTTTTACGTCGTTTTCTTTGCCAAAACGAAAACTAAAACAAACAGACGTCATTATAATCTTCTGAGACAAAAGTATCTTGTTTTCGTCTGATATTTGTTTTCCTGGTGTTTGCGCTGGTGATGTAGGTCTGAACGAAATATCAAGAATTAAAGGAAACGTGCCACTTTAACCTGAAAGTCTTTTCCACAACTTAAACAAGTGTTAGAAATTTGTTCCTTCTCTCTCTTCCCCCCTTCAATTCAGCTCAAACATACAAACAAATATACACACACACTAGCAAGTATTATGTTAATACCACACTATAAGATAAATAGTGAAAGATCCTATTGGGCAAGTCCTCAGAAGAACAGGGATCGGCTACTTGTGAAGCAGGGCAGAAATAAAAAAGGCGAGGAATCGAGTGGAACTTTTCAAAAGTGAATATATTGAATATAAAGTGAAAAAAAAAAAAAAAAAAAAACAGTTACAATACTGCAAGTTTCCAAAATACCGGTATACAATAGTGCACAATTCTATCAACACACAAGTCACCAATGGTTATCTGTATCTTCGGGTTGGAACCGACAAAAGAAAACCCCAAAAGAAAACCCCGGCATAGTCCGTCAACCAGAGTGTATGATTTCCTTGTGAGTTTATGGGAACGGAGGAAATGTCCAAAACGCCTTTTGATTGTTTCATAATTGTTTGGGGGGATTATCGGAACGCCTCCTGATTGAGGAGTGGGAGAAAAAGACAGCGCTTTAAGCCTCCTACAAGACATGGCATGGATGTTGACAAAAAGACGTCCTTAGGCTCCTGCGCCTCATTTCGTAGCTCCCATTCCACAAGAAGTCGGACCCAAGACAGGACACCTGGCTCTTGCATGGACCAACAATACTATGGAAAACCTCATAACAACACAGGCAGCTAACGCTAAGCTAACATTAGCATAACTCAAATCACATCAAACATGCGTAAAAGTCCTTACAATGAATTTCTAGTTCTTTGAAAATAATGTTAGCATTTAGCATGGTTAGCATGCAGTTAACATTTAGCATCATTAAAATACTATTAAAATACATAACAATGAAACACTGGGAATACAATAAAACCTTTTAGCGTAGCCCCATTGGTAGCATTGTTGCTAATGCTAACAGAGCAACATACAAAAACAACTTAAACATTCAACTCAACAGTTCGACGAGAATCCCCAAGCCACAATGATCTGGTTCATGCAGCTGCTGTCCCTTGGCTCCTTCCCACACAACTGAGAGAGTGGCGTCAAGCAGCTTTAATAGTGCTTGGGTCTCCAAACGAATTGGGCTAATTGAACCATGTGACCTGGTGCATCAGGGACGTGATCGAGAACGTGGGATAAAACCGATACTGGGCAAAGTTGGAGAATTTTAACCCTGGTTACAACACAATTACACACACACACATACACACAAATACACACACACACATACACACCACAATCCACACAATACACACACAACACACAAACACACACACACAAATACACACAAAGACAACATATACAACACAAATACACACAAATACACACACCATCCACACAAACACACTCAAAAGATATAATGCTAGGGGAATTAATTTTAGTTTTTTAGAAAGAATAGAGGAAAATTTGGGAATAAAATAGAAAATAGGCGGTACATTGGGGAAAATGTTGGAAAAAAATCAGGGAAAAGTCGTAAAAAAATGGTGAGAAAAACGTGGAAATAGGATAAATGTATGAGTGGAAAAACTAGGGGAATTATATAATTTTTAAGAAAAATAGAGGAAACATTTTGGAAAATTGCAAAAAAAATAGCCGTTAAATTTGGGAAAATAGCGGATTTTTTGAAGAAATAGAGGGAATAGGAAAAATACGCTAACATTTGGGGAAAAAGTAGAGGAAAAATGATGGTAAAAAATGTTATAAAATGTTGTGATAAATGTGCTGTAGTGTGTTGTTTGTGCCCTTGTGTCGTCTCTTCAGACAGTTCTCTTGGTTGAGCGACAGAGTGATGTAAATGTCAGCATGCAGCACATTTTTACATAATTCTGATGTTTGTAAAAAATATCTCTTTATCATCGTGATTGAAAAAGTCCAGCGTGTCATGTTTTTCAGTGTAGAACCCTTTGTGCTGGTTAGATTCCTATTGTCTGTTAAGTGTGTTGCCCTCTAAACCCTGAGGTTTGACTGTTATATTCCTATAGTTTCTGTCGAAGTGTGTTGCCTCTAACCCTGAGTGCTGTTATATTCCCTATAGTCATGTGAGTGTGTTGCCTCTAACCTGAGGTTGCTGGTTATATTCCCATAGCTGTGAAGTGTGTTGCTCTCTAACCCTGAGGTGCTAGTTATATTTCCCTATTAGTCTGTAAGTTGTTGCCCTCTAACCCTCGAGCGTTGCTGGTTTATTCCCTATAGTCTGTGAAGTGTGTTGCCCTCTAAACCCTGAGGTTGCTGTTATATTCCCTATAGTCTGTGAAGTGTGTTGCTCTCTAAGCCCTGAGGTTGCTTCGTTATATTCCCTATAGTCTGGTGAGTGTGTGGCCCTCTAACCCTGACGTTGCTGTTATATTCCCTAATGTCTGTGAAGTGTTGTTGCCCTCTAACCCTGAGCGTTGCTGTTATATTCCCTATAGTCTGTAATGTGTTGCCCTCTAACCCTGAGTTGCGGTTATATTCCCTATAGTCTGTGAAGTGTGTTGCCCTCTAACCCTGAGGTGCTGGTTAGATTCCCTAAGTCTGTGGAAGTGTGTTGCCCTCTAACCCTGAGTGCTGTTATATTCCCTATAGTCGTGAAGTGTGTGCCTCTCTAACCCTGAGTTGCTGGTTAGATTCCCTATAGTCTGTGAAGTGTGTTGCCCTCTAACCCTGAGGTGCTGGTTTTCATATAGTCTTTGAATGTGTTGCCCTCTAACCCTGAGTTGATGGTTATTTCCCTATAGTCTTTGAAGTGTTGTTGCTCTCTAACCCTGAGGTTGCTGGTTATATTCCCTATAGTCCTGTGACTTTTTTCACGTGTTGTTGTAATTTTTCGTGTGTGGGCCTTTTGCTGCTTTTAATCACTTTTAGTCATTGTTTTTTTTGATTAATTTAAACATAAATAGTTTATTGTTGCTTTCCGGCTCGTTTTCGTTCTCTGGTTTGAAGAAGGTTTTCAGATTTGGGTAAAGCCCGAACTGGTAAACTGGAGGGTAAAGTGAATTAATCGATTAACAAAAGGCAGCTGTGGGGGCGGGTTTACAGGGAAATGCACGACAGTAAAGGCCCCGCCCCCTCTGCAGAACCCGGATAGGCGAAACTGCAGACCCGGAGCCGAGAACAGATCTACCGTGAAGCCAAATGCCCACCGCCATGATAGGTGCGTCCTCTGCTAGGTAAAGGACAGGATTACGATGGTATTAGACTCTGGGAAGATTGATGTGATCAAGTCGAAACGAAATTGAGAAGACTTTAATGAGTATTTCATTTTTGATTTCTTGAGAAACACATTTTTGAAAATTAGTAGATGCTTCTTTATGTCTTTGCTAAAGCTAACACTTAAACAACATACGAATTACTTATCCCCCCCCCCCAAAAAAAAAAGATGACAGTAATTTTCTGCTTAAATAGCGTTTAAGCTAGCGTTTAAGCTAGCTTTTTTAAGAGAGTTGTAAATTAGTAAGAAACAATACATTATCCATTAACATAGGCTACCCAAAAAATGCAATTGATTCATATGTATTAAGGGTATCTTTACTTTCTGTGGCAAATTATTGATATTTTAATTTAAAGAAGTGCTTGCAAGACACTTTGAAAAGAGATTTTTAATCTCAACGAGCTTAGCCTGGATAAGATGAAGGACAAATAAAATGTAAAAAATTGCACCATTATTAATGCACATTGTTGCATGTATATGTCATTCCAGACTAGTTTGACCATATTATATTATTATATATCATTATGCCAGAATTATTATATTTAATTGAAAATAAAATTAAATTACATTATTCTTCCCCTCAGAGGATTATACAATACCCAAAAAGACAAATTATTCCCTGCCTGAGATTACGAGGTGCACGATGCTGCAGTGAATTTCCACGTCCATCTGTGGTCCGGAATCATTCAAAGCCGACAGAGCTGGGAAAAGCTGAAGCGTTCGCACCTTAAAATGCCACTTCACTAGATCTGCAATTATGACTGTAACTTTCAAAAATGTTTTAACAATTTAATATTTGTAAGACATTCATTAATATCCTGCTATTTCATTTCATTCAGATTTACCATTCACAATGTGGCCACTCATTTGTAGAAAGGACTTACACTATCACTGCCTTGTATTGAAAGTTAACTGTTTTACGTTAAGAACCATTTTATAAAACATCTAAAAGGTCACTCCTCAATGGCCTCCAGGGTCCACCACAGTCATTCCAGCACCTAATTTATTGTATTTACTTTGTACTTTTACACATGCAGTTAATTTATCAAACGTTTAGGTATTAGTAATATGCCAAAGCATCGCTGTTGGTAAAGAAACATTATCAAATATTAATTCTCAAGCACCATTTGTGCTATTAATTATTGTGTATATTTCATTTACCTTTCTTGCGAAAAAGTCCATGGTCAGAGTTTTGCCTTCTGGACAAGCCCGAGGCAGTCAATAACAGAACACAGGAGGAAAAAGGCTTGCGGACTTCATTGTAACATCTAAAAGAAACGGAGAGGCATTTGATGTAATTAAAACAACCAATTGCTAGATATAAAATTACATAATGAAAAAAATTGAATGGCTGATTCATTCATATAATGTATTTAATTGTGACCACAGACATACTCCAAAGGAAAAAGTGAGAAAGAGTGGTATCCCTTAAAGCCACGCTTAGTTACCTGTTTATTTAGATACGGAGGAGCACCAGGATACCCTAATTGTGCCACCTCGGAACCCTTGATAAAAAAGACAACAGACTGCTGCTGAAGCGTCACCGATGAGGTGGAATCATTTTTTGGCTTCCTGTTTCCAGAGGTACATCCAAAAAAGTGTGACAATTACTGTTTAGTTTGATGTTTACTTTATTTGCTTAACTGTACAGGCAATCATTTCATGGATTTGCCAACTGAAGAACATATCCTGGAAGGAGCAAAAGAGGCTTACCTCAGGAGCCATTCGATGAAACAAAGGTTATTTATTTTATTTCATTTCAGATGCTTTTTTTTTATTGGACCAGAAACTTCCAAACATACAACATTGATTTTTACACATTATTGACATTTTGTTTTAGTGAAGTTAGGAAGTCAACAGAAGGATTTCTGCCTGAATTTAGAAACAGGAAAGACCCTGAAGTACACATTTTATTTTTTACTTGTTATGCATCTGCAAGCTAACATATTACCCAATATTCTCTTCCTTTTCGTACTGATTACAGCAATGGCTGGTTACCACCCAATAAAATGTAATTTGTTCCAAAATATTTGTCTCGTTCCCTTGTTCCTTTATATTTTAACAAATGAAGGGCACTGTCTACAAAAATACCAATGACATATTGCAGTAAAACATACAATTTTAATTAATAAAAACCCAAATAATAGTACATGTAAACTAGTTTACGAACACATTGTAAATTACCACACAATTAATTCCCAACAATACCAACTGAAAAGTGAAATAAATACCGTCGATATTCTGTCTTACCAGCAGAGGGCGTTACTATCACGTGGATTCGCTTCACGTAGATCTGTCTCGGCTCCGGCTCTGCAGCTTTCCGTTATTGGAACCCGGAGCTGCTGCGCACGAGGAGCCCGAACTCTCCCAAACCAAACCAAAGCGAACTCTCCTGATCTGAGGTGGGACTCTCTCCTTTTCTAACTCTGATCGTGTCTCAGGTCCGTTTCAAACGAGCGGATCCCGGAGAGAGAGTGAAACCCGTGACTCTGCTCTCCTGCTCCAGAGGAAAGAACAAGGTCAGAATCAGAGACGCGCTGGCTGACCTCACCTGAGCCCGGTCACTGAGGTCTCACACGAGCACGAGCGTGATGTGCCCGTTTGGCCTCGTAGATGTGATCAAAACAAAACAAACTGAGATGAGGCGGACTGCAGACAGAATGGAGCCTGACAAACTGCAATGACAGCACGAGCTCCAGAACACGGAAGGTTGGTTAAAGCACAGACATTAGCCTGTAAGAATCACATCTGTAACAGCTGCAGAAACATCTGTAAGAGTTCAGCTAAAACAGTCTGTCTGCTTAAAGGTAAGACTGGGCTTTATTACTGTAGTTTATTATGTTCACTAAGCTTATTTTCTTATATTGGACTGTCATCATGAGTTTGTATTTGAGCAGATCTGAGTGTAATGAGTGTGAATACATGATATAACTGATACAGTCCAGCGTTATTACAATATCATTTATACTGTAATAACATAGTATACAGTATCAAATATAACATAGTATATATAGGCCTATTTTTTGAGTACCGGCACTTGTTTGTCCACTTAAAGCACTGCTCATTATTTGAGTGTTTCCACCTCCACAAAGCTTTGTCCTTTAGCTGAAACTTTGAAGCTTCAGTGTGAGTGTCATGTTTTATTCTGCTTTATTTCCTCTGAGCCTGAATGTTTTTGATTTGAATCAGAGACAGTGATTAAAGTAAAAAGCTCTAAAGCTGAGTCTGATCTGGAAGCTTCAGTCACAGAGAAAGTCCCAGTGCTTCACCAGAACCACAGATACAATATTTACTCAAGTAAACAGTACCTGAGCTACTCGAGTACTGTGAGTAACTGACTTTACTTTTTCAGTAACTAAGAATGTAACATTAATATATTAGTCATTACTTTGAACCTCTTACCCCCCACATGTCTCTCCAGTTCAGCTTTACCCAAATCTAAAAGCTTCTTGAAAAAAGCCTCAAAACAGCAACAAAGTGAGGATGGAAAACACAACAATTATGCGCCAGAAACACAACAAAAAATACCACAAAAAAGTATGAAAACACGACAAAAAAAGAAACAAAATGTGACAAAAAAATTGTGATGAGTCTTTCAGATGAGGCTACTCTGGGCTGTAGACGGTGACCTTATGGATTTGGGTAAAGCTGAACTGGGGGAAAATGCAGTCAGTGAAGGTGGGGGTTAAGGGGTTAAGTAACTCGAGTGGTGAATAAGATCTTTTTAGCTAAAGTCAAAACAAAATGAAAGAATAATCATTGGAAAGAAATGTGGCAAAAAAACAGGGAACCAATGACTGGAAAAGGGAAAATATATTTTAAAAAATGAGGGAAAAACAAGGAAAAAATATGTAAAAAAATATTGAGCAGAAAAAATGTAAGAAATGTGGGAAAAAATATGGTAAATATTAGTAATAAAATGAGGGGGAAACTGAGAAAACGAGGAAAAACTGGGGCAAAAAATGTTAAAAGAAATGTGAAAGATCTGAGCATAAAATTTTGAGAAAAATAAAATAAAATCTTGGGCAAAAATCAAAACTGAAGGGAAAAAAGAAATCCTTTATTTGAGCTAAAACAAACGCATCTCTTCCTTTATGCTGCGTCCACACCGAACGCCTCTCAGGCGTTAAAACGCTTCTCAAGCCCGTAGTTGGACGCTTGTGCTGAAGTCAGACGCTTGTCACAAATGTCACCGAGCGTCAGACTGGCGTCAGCTCAGAGTGCGTTGGTAGCCATCTTGGAAGCAGCTCGTGCCTGAAAACTACAGTTGTCGGAGGCTAACTAGTCTCCCTCTTTGCTCCTGCCATGTGCTATGGATCTTTAACTATACCCCCCGTGGTCTACGCAGGATCTCCCCAGTATTTAAGCTCATATAAACCTCGTGCTCCTCACTCACGCTCAGGTGCAGATGTGTTTTACAAACACTTTGAATCAAACCTTAAATTAAAGCCACAATAAGAGCGACTGACCTGGAAACAAAACACTTCAGTTTCTATTGGGAACTGAACTGTTCAATCTTCAGCCTTTGACGTCTTTAAACTTCATTTTCCACTTCCATTTAATACCATTGTTTGTTCTTGTGATTGTAACTATTTACTGCAGAAACTGATTTTCTTTAATCATTGAACACAGATTATAATTGTGTTTTATGTTTTGTCTTTTATAGAATGTTATGGGTCGAGGGATGAGCTTTAAGTTGTGCAGAAATTATAATCTTTACTTTGTAACTTTAAAATATTCATCAATAAAGTCACTAATCTGTTTTTAAGTCGTGTTTTCTTCCCGAAACCTAAAATAAACTAAAACAAACAGACGTCATTTATAATCTTCTTCTGAGACAAAAGTATCTGTTTTTGTCTGATATTTGTTTTCCTGGTGTTTGCTGCTGGTGATGTAGGTCTGAACTGAAATATCAAAGAATAAAGGACACATGCACTTTAACTCTGGAAATGTCTTTGTCCACAACTTTAACAAGTGTTTATGAAATGTGTTCCTCTCTCTCCTTCAGTTCAGCTCACACACAAACACACACAAATACACACACAAATACACACACATACACACAAATACACACACATACACACAAATAAAACCCACAAACACACACAAATACACACAAATACACGCAATGTCAACACTTTACAGACTCACACTTTCATCTCTGCATCCTAACCTTGCCCCACAGCCTCGTGTCTGATATCTAGAGTTGTATTAAATATCACAAAGTTTGTATGAGCTGAACTTAAAGATTCAAAGTGAGTAAAAACATTTGTTATAGTTTAAACATTCTTGTTCAGTTCAGTTTAAACTTCGACACTATGAATTTCTAAGCTTTATCTGCTCTTGTTCGGCCTGAGCTCCATCAGGGCTGATCTGGTGCAGAATCAATATATGTATAAACCTGCTGCCCCCTGGTGTTCGCTCTGAGTTGTTGCAGCCGTGTTGGATGTGACGAACTTTATCCACACAAGAAGCAGATCGTGAGGCATTTTAGCTCCTCTTTAAGGCCCTTAAATAACCTTTGTACAATTCATGAAAGTAGTTCATTGATAAAAACTGCTCCTTAATGTGTGAGAGCCGTTTGGAGCCGTAATAGAATTCCTGATTCTGAATAATTGGCACAGAGTTCAGAGTCAGAAAACATTTTATTGCTATTGTCAGTGAAAGGTTTAACTAGAAATTTGCTTCAGTGCAATGGTGTGACATGAAACAGGAAATAACCACAGGGCAGGCATTTCAAAATAAAACAAAGTAAGTTTTTAGCATTAAAATGTGTTTTTCCAAAATAATAGTAAATGTCAGACCTGGATTTCTATGCAGGTTAAAGACCAGGTTTTAGCTTTCACAAAAAAAAAAACACCATGAAAACAATGACCTTTCTCACATCGATTTGTCATTTTAAAGCCACAACACGTAGAATTTTACCCAATAAATAAAATTGAAATAAAAGCATTATTTCATCATTGAAAAACACCTCATAAATGTACAAACAAACATGAGCCTTTGCAGTGAGCGGCTCAGCTCTAAGACATGGCTCTAACTTACCAGGAGTGGGGACGTCTCCAGCTCGTCGCCATGGAGATGTGAATAGGTTTGGTTCTCATCCAAATCCAGTCTGTGATTAACCACTGCAGAAATAGCATTTTTCTGTGTTGAGCTGCTCATTAGTTTTATTTTAATAACAGTAGTCAAAATGTTACGCAGTGTCCCTTTAAGTGAAAATGAACCATTTACAAAAGATTAAAAAAATAAACTTTTACCCACTTTTTCCAATCCTTACGTTTTCATGCTTCAGAGTCTGAGCTGTTTCTTGCCCAGTTTGGCTCCTCCCCTTAGATACTTTAATCTAACTGACTTACATTATATACACTTTGGAGTTGGAAAATGTTTAGGTATTTTTTTATTTAACCTTTATTTAAGATAAAACATTAAAGCTAACTCGCATCATAATCGGGAACACGGTGCACAGAAAACACAAACACAATAAGCAGCAGACACGTGTAACCATGTAGTCCAAATACGAGCTCGCAGATGAGCGGTAAGAGGTTATTTAGTGTTCATGAGTCTGATGTTTATGTGGAGGGAGGTTCTTCTGGACCATAGGGGGGGGGTCAAACAGTGTCCAGGGTGGGAGGGGCCAGCGGTGATCCGAGGCCATGGAGATGAGGATGGACTCTGACGATGATACGGATCGACCTGCACCAAGGAGAACTCTGCTGGAGCTTTTGTTATTGAGGTCCAGGGTTATGGGGGCGCTCGGGGCACTAAAGAAGCCCACAGTGAAGATGGGGGAGTCCATCAGGGTGAGGACACTGGGGCTGGGACGGTCCTGAGCTTCACCATCATCAGCTCCAGGTTATTTCAGCTAAGACACCAGCCGATCCACCGCTCTCCTGTAAACAGAATCACCTGATGATTACGGTCTGTCAGTGCCAACTACTGATACTGATGAATGTTCCACAACTAATCTAGAAATACAATTAAGTATGAAAAAAAATCTAATTTCAGAGATAAAGTTTCACTTACCCGCGGATATCTTCCGATCCATAAATGATAGACACAAGCTCTTTTTCCCCGGAAAGACGAGAGTCATAGCTACACGATGATATCCGGGAGATCCCTGTACGTCACTCATACGCAGCGTGATGACGACATCAAGTTCTCCAATAGTAGCGCCCCGTCTGTCACATGTTGCGCTCCAGCTAGTACACGGGGTGACGGGGATTTCCCCCCAAAGATTGCGTGTTCTGCAAAGATAGTTCCAGTCCGTTTGTGCATAGATGCAACCGGAAATGGCCATCACATACAACTTCCTTTGTTGTGGAAATGATTCATCTTGGAGGAGCTAAAGGCCTTTGTTTGTGTTACCACGGAGGAGAACGAGTTTGTAAGTAAACAAACGCTATTTCATGACGCGCTTTTCACCGTAAAAAATATCAAAATATTGTGCTAAAGCTGGGTGAAATAATCGTGCTCCTTGGTCCACATGGCCCCTGGAAACATGTTTTAAATGTCCAGAAATTTCGATACATATGTTGTTGACCTTGTTTAGCAATCAGAATGTGTAAAAAAAAAAAAAAACCCGCCTAAATGTTTATTTGGTATTTCTGTCATAACTTTTTTTACATCCTTTAAAACCAACTTAAACTTGTTGATTATGAAAGTCCAGGTTGTCCTGAAGAAAAAAGTCTAACACTTGAAGGGTACATTGAAAGGGGATGTTTTTAATGTCATGGGAGTGAGACAAACTACTCCAGGCAAAAATCACCTAAAATACCTTTTGGGCTCTGACGGTTAAAGTAAACACTCAAATGAAGAGAACATCTAAACTTCAGTTCTAACTTTTTGCCAGTGTACAATGTTGATAATAGAGTGGAGATGGTGAAAGACACAATGTGCCCGTCGTGGAAGTTTTTTATTTTTTAGAAAATTGGTGATTTTCGCTTTTTGCAGAATCGTTTAGTTGAGATCCAGAAGAAGCCTCTCCATGTTTTAGATTAACAGTAATGGATTCATTATTATGCAACGCTTCCCCTGTGTCAGTTAATGTCTTTGGAGAACAAGATGTTAATATTGCATATACACAATCAAGCAGCTTTATGATCAACATTGTTCAGTAGTAACGCACAAATATACACAAACAAATAAATGTGTCCCATGGATGACAAGGGGGTTATTGAACGCATGTAAAAAGAAAAACTCCTTATATAAACATTTATAAAAAAGAGAACATTGGAAACGGAAACTAAATACAAAAAATATAAGAACAAACTAACAAGTTTAATCAAAAATTGTAAAAGAAATTACTATAGAAACATGATTGAGGTCAATAAAAACAATATGAAAGGATTATGGAAAGTCTTAATTGGCTTTTAAGGCACCTCACTAAACAAGGCAAACAACAAATAATAAAACAATCATAACCAATATTTTACAGTGGAAATGGGAATGACTGCAAAGGGACAAATAATAATAATGTGTAGTGTTGATTATAAAACTATGACAAATGTAATACTTAAATAATAACTAAATCATGGTCAATTAATAGAATGGTGACTGGTGTTTATAAGTAATGATTGGATACGGTTACTGTGTGGATGGGAAAGAGGAAAAAGTAAAAAGGATAAAAATAAATAAATAAATAAATAAATAACATTAAATTCAAATGAATGTTTATATTTACTGGTAAACATACATTTCTATGTTCGTGCTATGTCTTCTTACTTTGGAAGTCTTGTAAATCTCATGTGATTTTCTTCTTGTAAAACATGAATGTTTTTCTTTATTAATGCGGCTATACGTAAGGTTATTGCGAACAATTGTAATTGTTGAAAGGATATAATTATGATTCATGGATGGGCACACCCACAGGGCTGTGTGTGAGCCTATGTATGGAAATGAAACTTGTCATTAATTGCTTGTACGTAAACAGGTACATGTATGTTCCTGTTGCACATGTGCCTGGGTAACTCTGGAATTTGTAATGTAAAGTGTTATATTGTATGAAATCACGAGATGCTGCTTGTATCACCGTTATTATTTACCTGCATCTGGACACATGTGTTTCAGTTATGTATATTCTCAGTGTTATGATGGGCCTTTTCTTTTGAAAGGACTTACAATTATGTTTTGTTTTTCTAGAATTACTCTGAAAGTACTGAATTTGAATGAGGGGAAGGCATTTATGAGATTTCTTGCTTCGGCCTGCTCCTTTTGAGTTTATTTTATTGCAATGATGATGTAATCATGCAATTTATGTTTTTATAATGTGCTCAAATAAACAAAGTAAACTAAAAGAGAGAACCTAAACCAGTAGAATCTAAACTTCTTCCTGAGCTCAGACTGGTGTCGTGTAACGAGACCCGGCTCTATTTTTCACTGATTCACATCGCTCTTGATCAGAACTAAACCAAACCTAATCCCGGACTTTCTTTGGTGCAGGGTTTTCCTAAATCTGCACTTTCACTTTTGTCTCTGTAAAATATCATTTACAAAAATCCTTAAACAAATGAAAGTGTGTGTAAGTGTGTTTACCGTGTCTCACCAGCAGAGGGCGACTGTGTTCAAGGCTGTTTCATGATATTTACAATAATAAACCTGAGCACAGGGGAAAGTGTTATTTAAGGCTTTTGTAACATCTTTACAGAACATTCATGAGTTAATAATAGTAATATTTAAGCTCTTACCCCCACCTGAACCCAGCACATTTTCTCCAGTTTGGCTTTACCCAAATCTAAAAGCTTCTTGATAAAACCTACAAAAACGAGGAGGAAAACGCAACAACAAAAGCATCAAAAAGCGACAAAAAAAGTGATGAAAGTGCTGTGAAAGAGTCACAAGAACTCAACACAAAAGTGGCAAAATTGTGACAAAAACACCATAAAAAAGCAACAAAAGAGCAACAAGAAACGACTAAAAATAAGATTAAAAAGTGACGACAACACGGCAACAACGCAAGGAAAAAGATGTGTTTACATGAGTTTTGTAGGTCTTAGCTTTCAATGAGCCGTTACTCTGGCTCAGGCTGTAAGCTTTTAGATTTGGGTAAAACTGGAGAAAATGTGCTTGGTTAAGGCGGGTAAGAGGTTAAAGTAGTTTTGGATTACCGTATTTTCCCGTCTATAAGTCGCACTTTTTTCATAGTTTGTCTGGGGGCGACTTACATATCAAAATATATCATTTCACACGTTTGTTATTTTCACACGGACAGCCGCTAGAGGGCGCTCTAGACGTGTGTACCAGTATCTGCTACTCCTGTACCACTGAACATAAAAAACGGTTCTTATATTAGCAGGGCTTAGTGGCGCTAGGCTAATGCTAGGCTAGTGCATTTCTATGGTATCAGTTAGCCTGCATTAAAAACAGTCTGACCTACTCCACAGTGCACCTGAGGTAAATCACTTATAACACCAGACTAACCATATAAATGTCTGTGTTAATAGAATCATGTTTGAAATATAACTGACCTTGTATCACATGAATTACCACATTTTGAGGACTATTTTCTCGCAGATCACTCCGCCGCTGCGTTAGCTTACAGCCACGAAGCTGATGCTGCTCAAATATAAGTATTTTAAATGATTCTATTAACACAGACATTTATATGGTTAGTCTGGTGTTATAAGTGATTTACCTCAGGTGCACTGTGGAGTGGGTCAGACTGTTTTTAATGCAGGCTAACTGATACCATAGACATACACTAGCCTAGCATTAGCCTAGCGCCACTAGACTCTTCAAATATAAGAACTGCATGAATTTAAGAAACAAATATCTCCAGACATCAACAACACTCTGGATAACTAGGAAATGAAGCCCAATGTCAAAAATCCTGAATTATCCCTTTAAGTTAATTATGATTTAGCAACTTTTGATTGTTTGCTATAATATACCTTAAAATCGACTGTACATTACTGATCTGCACATGTTTAAGCTTCCAGACGTTTCCAATCGGCCAAACATTTGCTGAGCTTCTAAATGTGAAATGACAGACTCAGACAATGAGTGTTTTTGTAATTAATCTCATTTTGGTTCAGGATCAATGAATGATCTATTGATCTGTTTAGAAAGAAATGCAAAATGTACAAATGTCATGAACATGAGCTCTAGCTATAAGCATCAGCTACAAACTTAACCCAGCGCATTCCTCCAGTTCAGCTTACCCAAATCTAAAAGCTTCTATAGGCCAGAGTAACGGCTCATTTGAAAGCTAAGACCTACAAGACTCGTTTAAATGGATCTCTTTCCTTGCTTTGTTGCCACTTTTATCACTTTTTTTTTCTTTTCTTTTTTTGAAAAGGAGGGACAATATATATTAATGAACATTTTCACAAATGTAAATATGCCAGATTATAGCCCCTGGCAGTTTGATGTTAAGCATAAGTCAGTAAAAACATACAGAGACACTATATACAGACTATACAGAGAGGCAAGGACGAGTACAGTGATCACTTGTTAGGAAAAACAATAAAAAGAGTGGACAGCAAAGGACAATATAGAAAACAGTAACGGAAAGGCATGGACTGTATTGCACAAACCCCAATATTGCACATGCCCAGACAGACCTGTTATTGCACTGACCCATATTGCACCATTCTATATTTCACTGACCCATATTGCACTAACCCCTATTGCATAACCTATGTTATACTGACTCTTATTGCACAATAATAACAATAAGAGCATTACTCTTAGAAATCTCGGAGTAATCATGGACTCAGACCTGAACTTAAACAGCCACATCAAAGCAATAACGTCATCAGCTTTTTACCATCTGAAAAACATTGCTAAGATCAGAGGAATAGTGTCAAAACCAGACTTAGAGAGACTCATCCATGCATTTGTCTCCAGCAGGTTAGACTACTGTAACAGCTGCTCACTGGCCTTTCTAAACGAGCTGTTAGAGCTGCAGAACATCCAGAACGCTGCTGCTCCAGTCCTGACAAGAACCAGGAAATACCACCACATTAGTCCAGTGCTCCGGTCTCTGCACTGGCTTCCTGTCACTCAGAGAATAGAATTTAAAACAGCTCTGCTTGTGTACAAGTCTTTTCATGGTTTAGCACCAAAGTCCATCTCTGACATGTTAGAGCCGTATGAACCATCTCGGGCCCTGAGAACTTCAGGGAGGGGTCTCCTGGTGGTTCCCAGAGTCAATAATAAACACGGTGAGGCTGCGTTTCAGTTTCATGCAGCTCAAATCTGGAACAGTCTTCATGAGGATGTGAGACAGGCCTCAACTCTGACAATGTTCAAATCCAGGCTGAAAACAGCTCTTTTTACCCGTGCATATGAAAACTGAAAGTATTTTATCTGCACTCTTGCCTTTTACTGTCATTGATTAACTTTATGTTGATGTTTATTGATTGATTTTATCTGTTTTCTTGTAATTTTTTCTGCAACTGTGAAGCACTTTGAATTGCCTCGTGTATGAATTGTGCTCTACAAATAAACTTGCCTTTCCTTTCCTTGCCACAACACGTATGACACTGATAATTGTATCCCTTTTTGTAACTATTATGATTAACTAAACCTGATCACATGTTGTAAATGACTCCTAAAGGTAGGGAGACTCGTGCTTTCCCTCACTGACAGTGGAATACTATTCCAGAAGCTCACTCCCTGATATGACAGGACATTCTATGAAAAGCTGGTCTGCCTAAATGCTAATTCACAATCACCTCTCACAGTGGCTCGAGTCACTCAAGACTCAAGACTCTGATAGACTCTGATAGACTTTTGTTTAAGAAAATCACTCAGTGGTGGAGGCGCCAGACCATGTATGACCTTGTAGATTAGACAGGCTGATTTAAATAATTTAAAATGAGCAAAGTTTAAAAACATATATTTATCTAAAATTTGACAATGGTGGTATGATGAAGGTTTCTTGTCTAATATTTTCAATGCTCTTTTGTAGCATACTTCGATTGGCCCAATAGCAGCATGACTCGTATAGGACCAACTTGTGATACAATACTCAATATGAGCGAGTATCATAGAGTGCAGGAATGTAATCGCTGCTGTATCCATTAATGATGTTCGAATATGTCTAAAGTTCCGTATATTAACATTTACAGTTTTCACTACTTTTTTAATGTGTTTTTTTTTAAGGATAATTTCGACTTTATTAGCACTCCCAAATACTTAAATTCCTCAACATTAGTTAATTCTTGTCCACCCAAGCAAACTTTTACTGCAGCCACTGTTGTTTTAGGTTTACTAATAAACATTGATACAGTCTTTTAACATTAAGGCACAGGCATGAATCATTCAGCCATTTTTGTAGGTCCTTAAGGCTATTGAGAGGTGATGGGCTGCATCATCAGCACTTTTGGCTTTTTCTTTCATCGCTTTGTCGTCACTGTTAATTCTTTGGTGACGTTTTCGTTGCTTTTTTGTCGTGTTTTTGTCGCTCTTTGTTGCGTTTTCATCCTCGTTTTTGTTTCTTTTTTGTCGCTATTTTGACACTTTTTTCCAGAAGCTTTTAGATTTGGATAAAGTGGAACTGGAGAAAATGTGCTCAGTTCAGTTTGCGTTTACATCTGAGGTTACGATTGTGTAGAATAATGAAACTTTAGTCAAAGGTTTAGTTCTCTCTGTGTCTGGATAAGATGGACCTAAAACATGCACAGTAGGTTCCTCCTCCAGCTGATGTGAGCGTGAGCTGTTGTTGTTCCAGAGCAGGAGGACATCCTGACGGAGACCAAGTACATGGAGCTGGTGGTGGTGGTGGATCATCAGGAGGTCAGGCCTGGTTTTACTTTAGATTTAAAGTGTTTTGTTAAAGCAGAATATTGGATCTTTCCGTCTCTGTGGAAACGTTTGTGTCCAGTTCCTGAACTACCAGAAGAACAACCAGACCATGATCTACCGCATGCTGGACGTGGCCAACGCCGTGGACTGGGTAAGACTTTAGAACAACTGGAAACATTTAACACAGTTTCCTCCTTAACGTCTTAGTTTGAACTCTGTCAAATCAGCCCAAACTCTCTCTTTACCAACTTTATTCTCTGACGTTTTGTTGCTTTGAGCCAGAGATTTATCCAGGAAGTGACTCCGACATTTAGGAAAGTTTGGAACATTTTTGGAAAGTTTGAAAACGTTTTGACAAATATGTAAAATGTCCTGCAATTTTCTCAATTTTTATTCACAAAACGCCTTAATTTATATGAAAACATAAGTGACAGAAAA
>VHKM01000185.1:27500-62374 GCA_007210695.1 Neogobius melanostomus
ATATAGATGGAAGAGGCATGCTGTCCCAGCTCCTATCTCTTTTACATAGTGGTGCTCAGTGGCGCATGAAACCAGTTTCGTCGCCATAACGGCCCATAGTACCCGTATGACGCGTCACCTGTATCTATGCTCCGTACGGCCCAAGTGGGTAAAGCAGCGGGAGCGCGCACAGCTGCCGACGAAGCCTCAGAGCGGAGCGGACGCCATTACGCTGTAAGTTAAATCTCTTGATATAATCGTACTTTAAATACAAAATGATTTTAAGGCCATTTGAGGCGATTAAATTACTATGTTAAGATGATCTGTGGGGTCAGTTTGTCAGTGCAGGGCTTAATAAGCTAGATAGCCCCGCTCTTTTACAACAACCGTAACTTACAGCGGCCCTTCGAACGTTACGTCGCCGCGCTAATGTACTCTCGCTTGGCCACTTTTCTGAGAAGTTTCGTAAGTGCTGGCCGTCTTCATATTGCAATAGAAATGATAAAAATCGACTTTTACTTCACTGTATTTGCTAGTATACCTCACATAGAATTGTTTGGCTGAAATACAAAGGAGCACTACAAAAGTGTTCTATATTGCATTATCATAGTATAATTTGAAGTAAATGCTGTACCAGTACAGCATTATCTGTACTGGATCCAGGGCAGATGCAGAAATCATGTTTGTTGTTTCAATATAGGTTTTATTGGTACTGTACCTACGTTATCTGAAAAGAAAGGTATAAACATCACCACTGAAGTAACTTAAATGATTACCATTTTTTATTATCGAACCAAAAAGCTATTTTCAAAGCCGTGCAGCCTAATCAGAAAAACGATCACGTCTTCATTAGTTTAAATTGTTGTTGTTCATGTTAGCTAATAGGCCTACTTTTAAACATTTAACACGCTTGCCATGTGTAGGTTCGCAATACATTTTAGTACTGAGTAAAGAAAAAACTTACTTTAGGTGCCTGTTAGCGTTTATCCTAGTCCAGTCCCGTTCATTACCGTATTGTTGTCGTTTGGCTCTCAGACCGCTTAACGGGGAAGACCTCTGCTCGTTCATGAGTCTTCACGCACACGCTCGCGCACGTCCACAGCACTGGTGACGTCACGTCATTGGAATACTTTTAAAAATTGTTTTTGATGCTTTACAATTTTTTTACGAAGAAAAAAAGTCCAAAGAAATATATTTGCCTCAGTCTGAAACTCCAGATGCCCCGTGGACCATTTTACAGGCTGCTCCTTTTACATTGTTGTCTATGGCGAAAAAGGCTGTTGAGCCGTAGGGTGCAATATCACGGCCTGCCACTATCACAACTCATTTCAGAGCAAAGGGGGCGGACCCCCCACTGGACTCAGGCTGTGTCGAGGTTTACAGTAAAGGCCCCGCCCCCTCTGCAGAACCCGGAGCTGCTGCGCACGAGGAGCCCGAACTCTCCCGAAGCCAACCCGAACCAAAGCGAACTCTCCTGATCTGAGGTGAGACTCTCTCTTTTCTAACTCTGATCGTGTCTCAGGTCCGTTTCAAACGAGCGGATCCCGGAGAGAGAGTGAAACCCGTGACTCTGCTCTCCTGCTCCAGAGGAAAAGAACAAGGTCAGAATCAGAGACGCGCTGGCTGACCTCACCTGAGCTGCGGTCACTGAGGTTCTCACACGAGCACGAGCGTGATGTGATCAAAACAAAACAAAGGAGTAAATATGGATGTAAACAAACTGAGATGAGGCGGACTGCAGACAGAATGGAGCCTGACAAACTGCAATGACAGCACGAGCTCCAGAACACGGAAGTGTTTGTTAAAGCACAGACATTAGCCTGTAAGAATCACATCTGTAACAGCTGCAGAAACATCTGTAAGAGTTCAGCTAAAACAGTCTGTCTGCTAAAGGTAAGACTGGGCTTTATTACTGTAGTTTATTATGTTCACTAAGCTTATTTCTTATATTGGACTGTTTGTCCAATTTGTATTTGAGCAGATCTGAGTGTAATGAGTGTGGGCGAAAATAGGGTAAATATTAGTAATAAAATGAAGGGGGAAACTGGGAAAACGAGCAAAAATTGGGGCAAAAAAATGTCAAAAGAAATGTGAAAAATCTGTGCATAAAATTTTGAGAAAAATAAAATGAAATCTTGGGCAAAATGAAAAGTGAAGGGAATAAAATAAAATCTTTTCTTTGAGCTAAAACAAAGGCGTCTCTTCCTTTACTCCTGTCCCGGGACCAACGACATCAACACCTGGATCTAAGAGAGAGCATTATTTTCACTTCCTGCTTTTGTCCCAGACTGATATTGTTTAACGATGCCCAGCTGTAAATGAGACAAAAAGTCATTCTTGTGGTTGTAATACCTCTCCCGTCCACAGATGGCGTCGTCCACCATCACGCGTGTGGGGGCATGGTCATCGTGACACAGGTGATCCCTCAGAGCGAACACAACGCCGTGGCCCTGAAGGACACGCCCACAGAGGCCGTCCGAGCCCGCCCCTACCCGCCAAAGTCCCGCCCCCCGCCCCGGAGAAGATGGATGCCATGACGACCACGTTCCTGCGCGGAGAACCCGTCATTATGGGGTGAGACGCGTTTACTTTTCTCTTTCTCACAGTTCACAGACGAACACGGATTTGAACAGTTTTATTCACAAACTAAAGCAGCTCCAAATCCCTCTAAAAGCACATTTAAACCTCTAGGTCTAATATTGTAACAGGCTCCATGGCCACGACAAAACGCTTTAAAACATCAACTTTCCAGCCGTTAAAACGCTCCAAATCAGAGCTTTCTTCGTTGCTTTACACTAACTATCATTATTGTTTGGAAGCCAAAAGACATTCCATTACCCATAATGCACCGGGCGAGCCGAGATGGGCATTGGGCTTATTGGGTTCACAGGGATTTTCACACAAATGTCTGAGTTACAAGATAAAAAAGGACAACAACTCATTTTGTTTCACTACTAGAACAAAAGTCACATTTATGCCGCTTGTCAGACGACAAATAAGTTTGTAACCAGAGCCACGAGGCGATAACAGGAAACACAGAGTTGATAATAAACCAGTATGTTTGTTAAGTGATGATGTCATCGCTCCACTTCCTGGTCCAACTGAACTTTAGCCTTATTCACTCTGATGGGATTGATCTGATGTGAACCTGCTGTAGAGTCGACTACAAATGTTTTTTAAACATCTCATCACAAACAAATGTCACATTTACTCTGTATTTCATTAGTGAAGCTTTTCTGCTTACCGTAAATTCTCTATATAGGCCCGGGCCTTTATTTACTCAAGCGCATGGAGACCAGGCCTTTATTTCTATTTGAGCAAACGGACGACCAGTAGAATGAAGAAAAATTACAGAATTTATTAAGTGGGGCGACAATGGCGCAGATGGTTAGAGCGGGTCGTCTCGTGATCGGAAGGTCGGGGGTTCGAATCCCGCCTCCTGAAGGTGCACATTGTCGTTGTGTCCTTGGGCAAGACACTTCACCCACATTGCCTCCAGTGTCTGCGTACACTGGTAGCCCCCTAGGAGAGACCAACAGGCCCGGTTTGAACCGTGAGGCCGTCCTTCTGTGGACCCACCACTGCAGAAGGAGCCATGGGGGCCGGTGCAATGTGATTTGGGCAGCTCCCACGCCCCCACCCGGCAACGGACAAGTGGAAAGAAAATGAATGAATGAATGAATTAAGTGGATCTCTCAGCTGTTTGGAGGAGATCATTACTGTGTGTGACGTCACACTTGACAAACGTACGGACTCACGGCGCTAACATTGTCCTAGCGTCTCTTTAGCCTCTTTGAAACTCCATAAACTCCACAGCAGCTTCCACACGTCATCTTTTCAAAAGCAAAAAGTCCAAAAAACCAAAGAATATCCATGTGTTTGTTTTGAGAAGCCGCGTGCGAGTGACGTGACCAATGAGGAGCCTCTGCGTGACATCAGCGTGCTCTGCTGCTCTGTGATTGGCTCTAAATGTGTGTGAATGTGGACCATGTGACTGCCACCTACTGGTCAGTGTCATGTGTGCGTGTGTCTGCAGAGCTCATAAACATGACATGATTGTACACATTAATGCCATGAGGCGTTTCTTCTTCTTCAGAACATCACATGATTATTGCCTTATCTTTCCAGGTGTTCCAGCTGTTCCTGGGCCTGATGTGCATCCTCTTCAGTCTCACCGCGCTCTTCCACCGGATCCTGCTGCTGCACGCTCCGGTCGGCGCCGCCATCCTGGTAACCAATATTACAATAAATCAGATCAAAATAAAAGACGACAACAACTGACATAGAACAACAGCTGGATTGTGTTTACAGATGTGTATGTGCATAAAATGATAGCAGCAGATCTAAGTGTGGACAGTATATACTGGTTTATACTGGTATATACTGGTATATACTGGTTATACTGGTATATACTGGTTTATAGTTTGTTGTTTATTGGTTTATTTGGTAGGGACAGTGCAAGTTAATTAACAAGCCACACCGGATTGTAGCCTTGGGCTAATTTCCATCCGTCGTCCCCCATGCGCACTCTCAAACACACTCACATTCATCCTGGCCTATTGTACATGTTTTTAGTGGTAGGGGAAACCGGAGTACCCGAGGAAACCTACGCAGACACGGGGAGAACATGCAAACTCCACACAGAAAGGCCCCGGCCTTGGTGGGAATCGAACCTGGGACCTGGAGGCACGAGCGCTAACCACTGTGCTACCGTGCCGCCCTATGTGGTGCCTAGTGGTTTATATTATTACTGTTTATTCGGTATATATGGATATACTGGTTTATAATGGTTTATTCTGGTTTGACTGGTTTAATGTTGTTACTTGGTTTATGGTTTATATAACTGGTTATTCTGTTTATACGGTTATTCTGGTTTACTGGTTTATACTGGTATATACTGGGTTTATACTGTTTTATTAGTGGTTTATTCTGTATATACGGTTTATAGTGTTTTATATACTGGTTTATTCTTGATATGATACTGGTTTATACTGGTTTATATACTGTTTATTCGGTTGTACTTGGTTTTTTAAACTGGTGTGTACTGTTTGTACTGGTTGATATACTGGTTTATCTGGTTAACTGTTTATTCTGGTTTGACTGGTTTATACTGGTATATACGGTTTTATACTGGCCACCAGAGAGGTGAGTTTATACTGGTTTATACTGGCCACCAGAGAGTGAAGTTTATACTGGTTTATACTAGGCCACTAGAAGAGTGAGTTTAATACTGGTTTATACTGGGTTATTCTGGTTGTACTGGTTTAAACTGGTTGTGTACGGTTGACTGGGTTATATACTTGGTTTATTTCTGGTTTCATCTGGTTTATACTGGTTATATACTGGTTTGTACTGTTTAATATGGTTTGTTTACTGGCTTATACTGGTTTTGAATTGTTATTATGGTTTGTACTGTTATACTGTATTTATACTGGTTTATAGTGCCACTAGAAGAGTGGAGTTTTATACTGGTTTATACTGGCCACCAGAGAGTGAGTTTATACTGAGGTTTATACTGGCCAACCAAGAGAGTGAGTTTATACCTGGTTTATTACTGGTATATATGGTTTATTCTGGTTTATACTGGTTATACTGGCATATACTGGTTATAGTGGTTTATATACTGTTTATTCTGGCTATATACTGGTTTTTAGTGGTTATACTGGTTTATAACTGTTTATATACTGGTTTATACTATTTATATGACTGGTTATAGTGGTATTACTGGTTTTATATACTGGTTACCAAGAGAGTGAGTTTATACTGGTTTAATACTGGCCACTAGAGAGTGAGTTTAATACTGGTTTATATACTGGCCATCAAGAGTGAGTTTATACTGGTTTATACCTGGTATATATACTGGTTTTAGTGGTTTATACTGGTTTTATTACTGTTATATACTGGTTTAGTTTATATACTGGTTTATAGTGGTTATAATACTGGTTTAACTGGCCACCAAGAGAGTGAGTTTATACTGGTTTATACTGGCCACTAGAGAGTGAGTTTTATACTGGCCACCAGAGAGTGAGTTTATACTGGTTTTATACTGGCCACTAGAGAGTGAGTTTTATATACTGGTTTTTCTGGTATATACTGTTCATACTTGTTTTACTGTTTACGGTGTGTTACTGTTTACTGGTTTATACTGTTTAATCTGATTTATACTGGTTTATACTGGCCACTTAGAAGAGTGAGTTTATACTGGTTTAATACTGGCCACTAAGAGAGTGATTTTAAACTGGTTTATACTGGCCAACTAGAGAGTGAGTTTATACTGGTTTATACTGGGTTTATTATACTGGTTTGTACTAGTTTATACTGGTTATTACTGATTTATTACTGGTTTATACTGGTATTATACTGTTTATTACTGGTTTATATATGGTTTATACTGGTCATACTGGTTTATATATGGTTTATACTAGTATTACTTGGTATACTGTTTTATTCGGTTTAGACGTTTATACTGTTTATATATGGTTTATACGGTTTATATACCTGGTTTATTCTGGTATATACTGGTATATTATACCTGGTATAATATTGGTTTATACTGGTTTTATACAGTTTATTCGGTTTAATACTGGGTTATATACTGGTTTTCTGGTATCTAGCGGTTTTATCTGGTATATACTGGTTTATAGTGGTTTATATCTGGTTTATGTCTGAATATCTTGGTTTGTACTGTTTATAACTGGTTTTATTCTGGTTTATACTGGTTTATACTGTATATACTGGTTTATAGTGGGTTTATATACTGGTTTATTCTGGTATAATACTGGTTGCAATACGGTTTTATACTGGTTATACAGGTTTATACTGGTTTATATTACTGGTTTAATTCTGGTATTACTGGTTTATACTGGTATATATGGTTTACTGGTTTATATAGTTTTATCTGGTTTATACTGGCCACTAGAGAGTGATGTTTATACTGGTTTATACTGGCCACCAGAGAGTGAGTTTATACTTGGTTTATACTGGCCACCAGAGCGGTTTATAGTGGTTTATTATACTGGTTTATTCTGGTATATACGGTTCATACCGGTTTATTACTGGTTTATATACTGGTTTTACTGGTATATAATGGGTTTATATTGGTTTATACTGGTTATACTGGGTTCATACTGGTTTGTTACTGCTTTGTACTTGTTATATACTGGTTTATATACTGGTTTATTTCTGGTTTATATAGAAGTGAGTTTATACTGGTTTATTACTGGCACTAGAGAGTGAGTTTATACTGGTTTATACTGGCCACCAGAGAGTGAGTTTATAACTGGTTTATACTGGCCTATCCGTATTACTGTTATATTGGTTTATACTGGGTTTGCACTGTTTTGTACTGGTTTATTATGGTTATATTCTGGTTATACTGGTTTATCTGGTTGTACGGGTTGTGTATTGGTTTATACTGGTTGGCTTATACTGGTATACTGTATATACTGGTTTTACTGGTTTATACTGTTGTCTTACATGTTTATACTGGTATATATGGCCACCAGAGAGTGAGTTTAATACTGGTTTATTACTGGGCCACCAGAGAGGTGAGTTTATAACTGGTTTTATACTGGCCACTAGAGAGTGGAGTTTATAACTGGGTTTTATACTGGTATATACTGGTTTGTATATACTGGTTTTTTACTGTTTTACTGGTTATATACTGGTTTATACTGGTATATACGGGTTTATACTGGTATATACGGTTTACTGGCCTAGAATTGAGTTTTATACTGGTTTATACTTGGCCACCAAGAAGTGAGTTTATAAACATAAGAAGGTTATACTGGGCCACCAGGTATATACTGGTTATTACTGTTTTTTACTGTTTTTTACTGGTTATTACTGTTTATACTGGTATTTACTGGTTTTAGTATATACTGGTTTATACTGGTTGAACTGGTATATACTGGTTTATACTGGTATATACGGGTTTATACTGGTTGGTTAGTTACGGGTTCTATACTTGGTATGTACGGTTTTGTACTGGTTATACTGGTTTATACTTGGTTTATACTGGTCATTATTACTGTGTATATATGGTTTTTACTTGGGTTTATATACTGGTTATACTGGTTATTACTGGTTTATCTGGTTTATTATTACTGGTTTTATATGGCCACTAGAGAGTGAGTTTATACTGGTTTATACTGGCCACCAGAGAGTGAGTTTATATGGTTTATATGGGCCACGTAGAGAGTGAGTTTTATACTGGTATATACTTTTATACTGGTATATATGCGTTTATAACTGGTTTATACTGGTTATTCTGGTTATACGGTTTTACTGGTATACTGGTTAAGTGGTTATTATATTAGTTTATAATGATACTAATTAGGTACTTGGTTTTTAGTTATATACTGATATAGTTTGATAATGATACTAATAAGTAGATTGGTTAGTTCTATATGATATAGTTTATATGGTATGTAGGGTTTATGTTTATACTGGTTGGTTTATTACTGGTTATACTGGATACTGGTTTATTACTGGTATATACTTTGTATACAGGTTTATATGTTTATACTGGTTTGTTACTGGTTAAACTGGTTTATACTGGTAATACTGGTTTATATGACTAGGTTTATATACTGGTTTATTCTGGTTTAATACTGGTTTATTCACTGGTTAACTGGTATATACTGGTGTATATACTGGTTTTTACGTTTTTACTGGGTTTATATACTGGTTATACTGGTATATACGGGGTTATAACTGGTATAATACTTGGTTAATACTGTTTTATTCTGGTTTAAACTGGTTTATACCTGGTTATACCTGTATATACTGGTTATAATACTGGTTTATTCTGGTATTAGCCGTTTATACTGGGTATATATTGTATATACTGGTTTAACTGGTTTATACTGTATATACTGGTGTATTACTGTTTTTTATGTTTTTATGGTTTATATACTCGGTTTATACTGGTATACTGGTTTCATAACTGGTTTAATACTGGTTATATACTGGTTTATAACTGGTGTGTACTGGTTTGTACTGTTTATACTGGTTTATATACCCAGGTTTATACTGGTATTACAGTTTATACTGGATATACTGTTATATAATGGTTATACTGGATATATTGGTTTATACTGGTATATACTGTTGTATACAGGTTATACTGTATATACGGTTGGCTTATACAGGTTTTACTGGTTTATACAGGTTTATTATGGTATATACTGTTTATATACTGGTTAACTGGTATATATTGGTTTATACGTTATACTGGTTGCCTTATACGAGTTTATACTGGGTATATACTGGTTTATACTGGTATATACTGTTGTATACAGGTTATACTGGTTATATACTGGTTGGCTTTATGACAGGTTTATACTGGTTTATACAGGTTTATACTGTATACTGTTATATACCTGGTTTATACTGGTTTATACTTGGTATATTCTGGTTTATACTGCTTGTACTGGTTTATTCCGGTATATACTGGTTAATGGTTTTACTGGTTGCACTGTTTGTACTGGTTTATATTACTGGTTTATATTCTGGTTTTACTGCGTTTATACGTGTTGGTTATACGGTTTATACTGGTATATACTGGTTTTACTGTATTATACTGGGTTTATTACATGGTTTATACAGGTTATACTGGTAAATACGGTTTATAATGGTGGTTTATACAGGTTTACTGGTATATACTGTTATATACTGGTTATTACTGGTTTATACTGATATACTGGTGTATTCTGGTTTTACTGTTTTAGCTGTTTATATACTGGTTTATTACTGGTATATACTGGTTATACTGGTATATACTGGTGTATATACTGGTTTATACTGCGTTGGTTTATACGGGTTTATACTGGTAGTATCTGTTTTTTACTGGTTTTATTATACTGGTTTATCTGGGCTTAGACTGACCTGCTCTGTGTGTGTGTGCAGTATGCGTGGGGGCGGGAGCTGTGAACTTGAGAGCGGGCTTTAAAGCCACCACACCGTTCTCGGTGAGTAGCCTCGTCCGTCGACTCCCAGAGCCGAGAGGTTCCAAATGCCTCAGTGTGTCTTGAAAAGATCATGTGATCATTGAACGTGAGAAAAAGACTCAGAGGTGATGTGAGTTTCTGAAGGAGTCTGGAGTCTTCAGTATCAATCAGATCTCAAGTATCTTAGTAAACAATCCATGACATTCATCACTTAAAGGTGGCGCATGGGCGGCCGGTTGGAGCGTGCTTCAGTTCGCTCCTCAGGTGCAAGGCGTGGCCTACCTGAGCTGGCTCCTCTCCGGCCCCGCCCACAGAGCGCTCTGGTGACGGACTTGGATTATTATCGCATGTGTCACTTCAAGCTACGGACTGTGGAGGCCTCGGGACGTTGAGGTTCGAACTCCAGACACGGTTCAATGACACCACACGTCACAGACGGCGCACGTCACATGACGCAGCACGGTCACATGACGCACACGATCGTCACATGACGCACGACTGGTCACATGACGGCGCACGGCACATGAACACAGGGTCACATGGACATCACACGGTCACATGACACACGAGGGTCACATGACGACACACGATCCCATGACGCACACGGTCACATGAACACATGATCACAGACGCGCACGGTCACATTGACGCGCACGTCACAGACACACACGGTCACATGACGCACACGGTCACATGACGCACACGTTCACCATGGACACACAGGGTCACGATGACGGCACCCGATCACATGACGCGCGACCGGCTCACATGACGCCACGGTCACATGAACAACAGGATGCACATGACGGACACACGATCAATGAGCGCACACGTCACATGACGCGCACGGTCACATGACACACACGGTCACATGACGCGACGGTCACATGACGGCACGGTCACAGATCGCACACGGTCACATGAAGCGCCAACACGGTCACATGACGCACAGGGGTCACATGACGCACCCACGATTCACATGACGCACACGTCACATGACGCGCACCGTGCACGATGACACACACGTTCAGCTGACGCGCACGGTCAACATTGACAGCGCACGGTCACATGACGCCACACAGTCAATGACGGCACACGTCACATGACGCGCACTCACGATGACACACAGGTCACATGACGCAACACAGCAGTAACATGGCACACACGATTCACAATGACGCGCACGTCACATGACGCACACGGTCACATGAGCTCGCACGTCCACATTGACGCACACGGTCACATGACGCACACGGGTCCACATGACGCGCACGGTCACAATGACACACAGGGTACATGACGCACACGGAGGGTAACATGACACACAGTGTCACATGACGACCCGAGTCACATGAACGCACACGGTCACTGACACAGCGGGTCACATTGACGCACACGTCACATGACACACAGGGTCACATGACGCACACAAGTCTCATGACGCACAGGTCACATGACACACTAGCCTCGACGTGAGTTCTGGACACTAATGTTTCTGCTATTTTATGTGTTGGTTTATTTTAAGCATTACGATCGAGTGTTTTTTATTCATAATAATTTGGCAGATGGCATGGAAAATGAAAGAACGAGAGCTCCAGTGAACACGTGTCACGTGTAACACGTCGTTTGATGCTGAGAACGTGTGGCCTTCCTCGTTCCTCATCACAGATCGACTCAATCTGCAGAAAAAGCTTCAGATTTTACAGAAAGTGTCAACATTATTTCCTCCATTTTGCATTCCAATTTTTTTTTTTTCATTTCATTTTTCGTTTATTTGAGCTATTTGTTGTAAAGAAAAAGAAAAAATAAACAATAAACAAACAGGCATTAATTTGCGCTGTTTGCGAATAGTAAAGCAAGGCACCACAGAAAAGGCTCAAGAAAGGAGGAAGCTAAGTCTAAAACTTTGTTAATGCTGTACCCTTTCCACTATTCTTTTGCTTGACAACAGATTGCGTTGTTACGCGACAGTGGTAAAGTTCATGAAAATGCTACTCTAGAAGCACAAGTACGTGGTACAAGGTAGTAGATTTACACCTTCATGTTTGCGTTAGCATAGTACTAAATACCGTTTTTCTGTAACATTTGTTTTAAAGTTATTCAGTGAGCTACAACATTTCAAGTCCTCCTCGAGTTCAGTTCCGACAAATCGAACCCGGCGAGTGATGAACATGCTGTTTAGGGTGAGACTTAAAATTGTTCTTAAAGTTCATTGACTCGCAGATTATGATGCCGTCTCTATTCTGAACGATTCTTGAGTATTGTTTGGAGAGCAATCGATATTGTTTTTACATTATTTTCCTCCATCCTAAAGCTGGTGAGAGTGTCTTTGTCTGAGGAGAGAAGCACAAACTTTTGACAATCGTTTATTCAAACTCTGTATAACAAAGCGTGAGACGCTGCGTGACGTGAGTCTGGTTCTCGGCGCCGCTTAGCTGCCCCCTCAGCGCCGGCCGCCTGGTCTCAGCCGACGAGTCAGACGAGGACTCGCTCTCTAACCCCATACCGCAGGTCGAATTTGTTATTTGGGCTCATCTCCATCCGTCGTTCACTCTCAAACATAGGAACGCTCTGATCCGATACCGGTATCGGATATCCCACCGATACTGGAAGAATACAATATCGGGTATGGGTGTGTTTTATAAACCCAATATGGGATATAGTGTATCTGTGGCTCTGACATGGCTCTATGGCGGTTTTACTTGTGTATATTCATATTGAATAAATCTATAGATATATCTGTATTTACTCCTGTCTCCTGTTTCTCCTGTTTCAGAGCATGGTGATGGGGCTCCAGGGCCTGTTCCTGGTTCTGCTGGTTCTGCAGTTGGCTTTCTCCCTCACGGTTTCCTCCTTCTCCATCAAGGCAAGCGCAGCACCGCCCCTGCAGGTGAGACTGGGACCTACAGTAGCGTCCTGATTAGGGACGTTTATATCCATCCTGAAAACTCCTTTGTTTCCTGTTTCAGATGGCTCTGTCCGACGCCGGGAGCGACGAGAGTTTACTGCAGAACCACAGCCCCTGAACGCACCGCGAGGAGAGAGGGAGGGGCCTGAACCAGGAGAGAGGGAGGGGCCTGAACCAGGAGAGAGGGAGGGGCCTTGAACGCTTTCTTTATGTTTTATAAGCACTTTTTACTCGAGCTGGGGACCGTTAATCGTTTTTCGATACCAGTACTTAACAATACTCTTTCCGATACCGATACTGAAATCTGTTTCGTCTAGAAGCAGAAAACAGAACAATAATGTGAGGAAGATCTGCGATTTACAATGTCAGGCTCATCTCCAATGTCAGGAAAACATTTGGGAGAAACATTTGGGAAAGAAATTAGGAGAAACTGTGGCAAAAATAAGAAAGAATGTTGGAAAGAATGAGGCAAACATTAGGCAAAAGTACATTTAAATATTGACAAATGGGACAAATTGGGGCAAAACATACGGAAAATAAAGTAAAAATTGGGAAAATATTAGTTATAAGTAAATGACCAATGATGAGGGAACGTTTTTTTTAAAATGGGCAACATTTGGGGGGAAATCACTGATTTGAGCTGAAACCACAAAGTCACTTATTTTAACGCTGTCCAGGACCAACAGCATCAACACATGGATTTAAAGAGAGAACCTAAACCAGTAGAATCTGCACTTCTTCCTGAGCTCAGACGGTGTCGTGTAACGAAACCCGGCTCTACTTTCACTGATTCACATCGCTCTTGATCAGAACTAAACCAAACCTAATCCCGGACTTTCTTTGGTGCAGGGTTTTCCTAAATCTGCACTTTAACTTTGTCTCTGTAAAATATCATTTACAAAAATCCTTTCCTTTTGAAAAATAAACAAATGAAAGTGTGTGTAAGTGTGTTTACTGTGTCTCACCAGCAGAGGGCGACTGTGTTCAAGGCTGTTTCATGATATTTACAATAATAAACTGAGCACAGGGGAAAGTGTTTATTTAAGGCTTTTGTAACATCTTTACAGAACATTCATGAGTTAATAATAGTAATATTCATGAGTTAAATATGAGTTAACCTTTAAACAAACAGAGACCGTCTTAAACTAAACCATTCGTTACAAACGCGGCACAATCAGGGAAGAGTTTTACATTTGTTTAAACCATTTCACCTCGTTACGTGAATCCAACAAAACCATGAGACCATAAGAACTGGCTCTTAACTTTCTACACGTTCGTAAAGTTTATAACGGATCCGAAGGAATTATATTCAATTATTGTATTATGAAAAAGTAAAAGCGGATCAAAAGTCAAATCAATCAAATGAGAAAAACTAATTGTGAGCCCTGTGTCGGGGTGGTGTTGGTTGGGTTACTCCGGTCACTCCTGCTCCTCCTGGTCGTCCTCGTTGGGGGTGTTGGGGTGGTTTCGGGTACTCCTGACTAGAGCTGGATACGAGCACTTTAACAATACTTTTATCCGATCCCTATACTCTAATATTTGTCATCGAGAACCAGAAACCGAACAATAATGTTCATTTATTCCTTTTCCTTCCATTTATTTCTTTTACATTTGTTTCTTTTCTTTGAGGTGAAATGACCAAGAATTTTCCTTTAACGACAAAAGGGCAGAAAAAACACTTTCCAAGTTTTTTTTTCATGTTTTCTTTCCAAATATTTTCCCCTAAATTTCCCTAAATTGTAATTTTTCATTCCAATATTGTTTTCTTCTAATTTTTCCCAAAATTAAATAAAAAATAAATGTTTCAACTGTCTTTTACAATTGTTTTCCTTTTAAATGTTGATGACCAGCAGCATCACAACTTGAATATAAAGATTTGTATTGTCTCTTTGGTTCCTGCTTTCCAGACTTTTATTTTATTTTTTTGATACCAGACAGATATCATTTAACAATACCGAGTCTCTGATGTCGGGGTAAAGTCGGTCACTCCTGTTCTCCTGCTCTCCTCCCTCTCGCCTCGTTGGGGTGATGTTGGGCTCATGTTGGGGTGATGTTGGGCTCATGTATGGGGTGATGTCTGGGTGATGTTGGGCTCATGTTGGGGTGGTGTCTGGGTGATGTTGGGCTCATGTTGGGGTGATGTTGGCTCATGTTTGGGGTGATGTTGGGCTCATGTTGGGGTGATGTTGGCTCATGTTGGGGTGATGTCTGGGTGATGTTGGGCTCATGTGGGGTGATGTTGGCTCATGTTGGGGTGATGTCTGGGTGATGTTGGGCTCATGTTGTGGTGGTCTCTGGTGTCGGGGTTAATGTCGGTCACTCCTGCTCTTCCTGCTCCTCCTGCTCCTCTCCTCTCGCCCTCGTTGGGGTGATGTTGGGCTCATGTTGGGGTGATGTCTGGGTGATGTTGGGCTCATGTTGGGGTGGTCTCTGGTGTCGGGGTATGTCGGTCACTCCTGCTCCTCCTGCTCCTCCTGCTCCTCCTCCCTCTCGCCTCGTTGGGGCTGAGGTACTCGAAGGCCTTCTGACTCTGAGACACAAACTGCCGCAGCGGTGCGAGGAGGAGGTCGGTGGCGGACAGGCGGCGAGGGGCGGGGCCATCGGGACAGGGGCGTGCTCCTCTTCCACTGATTGGCGTCTGGGCTCAGGATTCGAGGCGCCGCGAGCCGCCAGAGAATAAAGACTCCGACGACGACGCGGACGGCCATCCATCGCCTTCAGGAACAAGCTGAGATAAGATATAAGAGTTACTACAATACTACTACAAATACTACTACAAATACAAGTATTTAGGTGAATCCCAGTCTAAAGATAAATCCATTTATCATATTGAGTTATGCTGTAAGGCCATAGCATTTCTATAGAACAGTCATGATTCCATAATAAATAAACAGGCTACTCAGAACACATTCGCTAATGCTAACATAGCTAATGCTACGCAGCTAGTGCTAATGCTACCGCGGCTAATGCGATTGTGGCTGGTCCAGAGGTAACTGCCGGTCCAACCTGTTAAAGTAAGCTCACCCATTAGCGTTAGCTCACCTGTTAGTGTTAGCTCACCCATTAGCGTAACTCACCCATTAGTGTTAGCTCACCCATTAGCGTTAGCCCACCCATTAGTGTTAGCTCACCCATTAGCGTTAGCTCACCTGTTAGCCTTAGCTCACCTGTTAGCGTTAGCTCACCTGTTAGTGCTATCTCACCCATTAGTGTTAGCTCACCTGTTAGCGTTAGCTCACCCATTAGCGTTAGCTCACCCATTAGTCTTAGCTCACCCATTAGCGTTAGCTGACCTGTTAGTGTTAGCTCACCCATTAGCGTTAGCTCACCCATTAGTCTTAGCTCACCTGTTAGCGTTAGCTCACCCATTAGCGTTAGCTCACCCATTAGTGTTAGCTCACCCATTAGCGTTAGCTTACCCATTAGCATTAGCTCACCTGTTAGCGTTAGCAGAGCTGCGTCGGGACGAGCTGTTGGTGGTGAAGTCGTGTTGGTTCAGAAAATCCTCGACCTCCTGCTCCGACGGCTGCTGGATCTGAACACATGATTATATTACTACTTTAGTACACTACTACACACAAACACTACTGCAGTAATAACAAATACTATTGCAGTACTCACATATACTACTGTACTGTAGTACCAGATGAGGGTAGTACTCAGTTACATTTACTCAAGCACATGTAACTGAGTAACTTTTTGAAGTAATTGTACTTGTTAGAGTAGTTTTAGTCATACGGTATTTTTCATACTTCAAGTAAAAGTATTCTGTTTCTTACTCGAGTAAAAAAAATATTTTATTTTTCCGCTGGGAGTAAAGTGTTTAAGCTGCAAACCTGTATTTTGATCAAATATAAACAGATGTAGCTCGTCTCGTGATCCTTGTTCTGGTAGATTTAGTTTTTCTGACATTTTCTGGAAGTTGGAGTATTTGTTTTATAAAGCGGCGTGTTGTTTAATTCCATGTTAGTGCGAGCTTTGTTAGGCGTGTAGTTACATGTTGTGGAGCTTTGTTAGCATGTAGTTACCATGTTGTGGAGCTTTGTTAGCATGTAGTACCATGTTGTGGAGCTTTGTAGCATGTAGTTACCATGTTGTAGAGCTTTGTTAGCATGTAGTTACCATGTTGTGGGCTGTTAGCGTTAGTTCTGTTGTGAGCTTTGTTAGCGTGTAGTTACCATGTTGTAGATTTTTAGATGTAGTTACATGTTGGAGCTTGTAGCGTGTATTACCATGTTGTAGGCTTTGTTAGCGTGTAGTTACCATGTTGTAGAGCTTTGTTAGCATGTAATTACAGTTGTAGAGCTTTGTTAGCGTGTAATTACCATGTTGTAGAGCTTTGTTAGCGTGTAATTACCATGTTGTAGAGCTTTGTTAGCGTGTAGTTACCATGTTGTAGAGCTTTGTTAGCATGTAGTTACCATGTTGTGGAGCTTTGTTAGCGTGTAGTTACCATGTTGTAGAGCTTTGTTAGCGTGTAATTACCATGTTGTAGAGCTTTGTTAGCGTGTAGTTACCATGTTGTAGAGCTTTGTTAGCGTGTAATTACCATGTTGTAGAGCTTTGTTAGCATGTAGTTACCATGTTGTAGAGCTTTGTTAGCGTTAATTACCATGTTGTGGAGTTTTGTTAGCGTGTATTACCATGTTGTAGAGCTTTGTTAGCGTGTAATTACCATGTTGTAGAGCTTTGTTAGCGTGTAGTTACCATGTTGTGGAGTTTTGTTAGCATGTAATTACCATGTTGTAGAGCTTTGTTAGTGTGTAGTTACCATGTTGTGGAGTTTTGTTAGCGTGTAGTTACATGTTGTGGAGCTTTGTTAGCGTGTAATTACCATGTTGTGGAGCTTTGTTAGCGTGTAGTTACATGTTGTAGAGCTTTGTTAGCATGTAGTTACCATGTTGTGGAGCTTTGTTAGCGTGTAGTTACCATGTTGTAGAGCTTTGTTAGCGTGTAGTTACCATGTTGTGGAGCTTTGTTAGCAAGTAGTTACCATGTTGTGGAGTTTTGTTAGCGTGTAGTTACCATGTTGTGGAGCTTGTTAGCGTGTAGTTACCATGTTGTGGAGCTTGTCTGTGTAAGTTCTCAGTCGTACAGGAGTTGTCCATCTTCAAAGAAGGTACTTGAGTCATCTTCTGTACTTGGTAGTTGAGGTCTCCAAACGTTTCGCCTCTCATCCAAAAGGCTTCATCAGTGAACAAGATTACACTCAGCACGCAGCGTAGATAAAGACCAGTTGGGAGGAGTTGGGGTTGGCCCGGCTCCTCCCCTCTGATCACAGCTACTCTCACCTGTGGGTAAACACCTTTGAAGTAGAGCGTCTGTAACGACCTGCTCACCCCAGTATCGGTCAGTCCTGTCCTATTCATAGATGATCACTGCTAATTACCTGCCTATTGTTCTTTTGTTAGCTGAGGTATCGTCTTCTTGGACTGGCCGTGCTCTGTCCGTTTTCCCCGAAGCAGATTGGAGTAAAAAGCAGAAGATTAAATCTGAGTCCACCATTTCGGTTCATGGAGGGATTTTCTTTTCTGACAAAATAGCTTTCTTTACTCCTCTTTCAACCAACGTTCTTCTTTAGCTAGAATTTTGACCTCCCCGTCCTCAAAAAGAGTGATTGGAGGCTTTAAGGTGTAGGTGCACAGCCGACTGAGGGCCGCTTGTGCTTTCTCTTCGGTGTTGATAAAGTCTCTTCTGTAAGACTTGTTTGGTTTCTCCAATATAATGTTCTTTGCATTCTTCTTCTTTGCATCGAATAGAATAAACCAAATTGCTTTGTTTGTGGCTCGGAGTTTTGTCTTTGGGATGAACTCATTTTTGTCTCAGTGTGTTCACAGGTTTGTGGTACACTGGAATCCTGTGCTGTTTAAAGATTCTCTGAAGTTCTCTGATACCCGGATACATACGGCACCGCGTGTGCCGTTGTTAGCGTGTAGTTACCATGTTGTGGAGTTTTGTTAGCATGTAGTTACCATGTTGTGGAGTTTTGTTAGCATGTAGTTACCATGTTGTGGAGTTTTGTTAGCATGTAGTTACCATGTTGTGGAGCTTTGTTAGCATGTAGTTACCATGTTGTGGAGCTTTGTTAGCATGTAGTTACCATGTTATAAAGCGGCGTGGCGTTGATGACCAGCTGCAGCAGGAGTTTGCTGAGCTCCTGAAGGTCCCTCACTAAGTTCTGGATCTGGTCCGGAAGCTCCACGACCCTCTGAACCGGACCCCACTGGACCACGGCCCGAGACCTGGCCCCGATCTCCAGCAGCACGTCCCGACTCAGGCCCCGTGTGCGGGACAACAGCGCCCCCGGCAGGTTCTGGAGGGACTGCAGCAGATCTCCCAGGAGGTCCAGGACCGGGCCCAGCCCCGCGGCGTCGGCCGTGGGTCCTCAGGACGCTCAGACCTCGCCTCAGCTGCTCGCGCGTCTTCACCAGGCGGTGGTAGATCTGCAGAGCCACGAAGAGAACCAGGCTACGAACTCGAGTCCAGACGCTCGGCTCGTCCTCATCGTCCTCCTCGAACTGACGCACCCTCTGCTCCCACTGCAGCCCTGAGAGGAACCAGAGGAACCCAGAGGAGAACACAGAGGAGAAACCAGAGGAGGAACGAGGAAACCCAAGGAGAAGCCAGGAACCAGAGGAGAACCAGAGGAACCAGAGGAAACCCGAGGAGAACCGAGAGACCAGAAGGACCAGAGAGAACAGAGGAGGAAACAGAGGGAGCCAGAGGAGCCGAGAGGAGAACCCAGAGGAGAACCAGAGGAGGAAACAGAGGAGAACCCAGAGGAGAGCAAGGAGCCCAGAGGAGAACCCAGAGGAGACCCAGAGGAGGAACAGAGGAGGAACAGAGCAGAACCCAGAGGGAACCCAGAGGAGAGCCAGAGGAGAACAGAGAACCAGAGGAGGAACCGAGGAGGAACCAGAGAGAAACAGAGAGAACCCAGAGGAGGAACCAGAGGAAGAAACGAGAGGGCAGAGGAAGAACCAGAGGAGGAAACCGAGGAGAGCGCAGAGGAGAGCCCAGAGGAGAGCCCAGAGGAGGAACCAGAGGAAGAAACAAGGAGAGTGCAGAGAAGAACAGAGGAGAAGCCCAGAGGAGAACCCAGAGGGACCAAGGAGAAACCAGAGGAGGAACCAGAGAAGGAAACAGAGGAGAACCCAGAGGAGAGCCCAGAGGAGAACCCAGAGGAGAACCAGAGGAGAACCAGAGGAGGAACCAGAGGAGGAACAGAGGAGAACAGAGGAAGAACCAGAGGAGGAAACAGAGGAGAACCAGAGGAGACCAGAGGAGAACCCAGAGGAGGAAACAGAGGAGACCAGAGGAGGAACCAGAGGAGAAACAGAGGGAGGAGAACCAGAGGAGAAACAGGAGGAGACCAGAGGAGGAACCAGAGGAGAAACAGAGGAGAGGCCCAGAGGAGACCCAGAGGAGAAAAGGGAGAACCAGAGGATGAACCAGAGGATGAAACCAGAGGAGGAGACAGGGAGGACCAGGGGAGGCGCGGAGGGGACCAAGGAGAAACCAGAGGAGGAACCCAGAGGAGGATTTAGAACAATCGAAAGGAAGAATGAGAGGAAGGATCAGTGAAACAAATCTTCTCAAATTTTCCAACTGTTCCAAATTTCAAAGGGAATCAATTTATTTATTTTATTATTTATTTATTTATTTATTTATTTTTTCCCAAAAATGTATCAAGATTCCAGGACATTTCCAAATGTTGGAGTACTTCCGGATAAACGTCAGGATAGTGTGAAGAGGAAGTTAAAAGACGAAGGGCATCTGGCTTACGTAGCGTGGGCGGCAGAGGAAGGTACAGCGCGTGAACTCCTCGAGCCTTCGTCAGGATTGTCATCGAAGCCGGATGCATCGGCCACGCCCACCGCTGACCCTGGACCTGGACCGAGCCCCGCCCACACCACCTCAGCCACGCGTTCCGTCGGTTCAGTGCCGTGTCCACCCGTCCACAACACAGCTGCAGTGTAGTCCAGAGTAGGAAGGAGGATGGTCCCGCAGTGTGAGCGTCACCTGCAGGGGGCGCACACACACACAGAGTCAGGAGGAGGGCGTCCCGCATTGTGAGCGGCCACCTGCAGGGGCGCACACAACACAGAGTCAGGAGGAGGCACGCCCGCATGTGAGCGGCCACCTGCAGGGCGCACAAACACACACAGAGTCAGGAGGAGCATCCCACAGGTGAGCGGCCACCTGCAGGGGCGCCACACAACACAGAACAGGAGTAGGAGGAGGGCATCCCTGCAAGTGAGTGGCCACCTGCAGGGGAGCGCACACACCACACAGAGTCGGAGGGGGAGGGGGGGGCGTCCCGCAGGTGAGCGGCCACCTGCAGGGGGCGCACACACACATACACACACACAGGGTCAGGAGGAGGTCATATATCGGTCATATATCGGCAGATATATTGGTCATATATCGGTCATTATCGTCATATATCGGTCAAATATTGGTCATATATCGGTCATATATTGGTCATATATTGGTCATATATCGGTCAGATATTGGTCATATATCGGTCAGATATCGGTCATATATCGGTCATATATCCGGTCAATATTGGTCAGATATTGGTCATTATTCGGTCATATTGGTCAGATATTCGGTATATATGGTCATATATCGGTCATATTGGTCAGATATGTCATAATCGGTCATATATGGTCAGATATCGGTCATATATCGGTCAGATATCGGTCATATATCGTATATATCGGTCATATATGGTCATATATCAGTCGTATCTGTCATATTGTTTTCGGTCATATATTGGTCATATATTGGTCATATATCGGTCAGTTCTGTCATATATCGGTCAGATGTTGGTCATATATCGGTCATATATCGGTCATATATTGGTCAATATATCGGTCAGATATCTGTCAAATATTGGTCATATATCGGTCATATATTGGTCATAATTGGTCATATATCGGTCATATATCGGTCAGATATCGGTCTATATCGGTCATATATCGGTCATATATCGGTCCATTATATCGGTCTCTATATTTGTCAGATATGGTCAGATATCGTCATATATGGGCCTATATTGGTTCACCAATATCGGTCATTATATTTGTCAGATATCGGTCAGATATCGGTCATATATTGGTCATATATTGTCAAATATTGGTTCATTATCGGTCCTATTATTGGTCAGATATCGGTATATATTGGTTATATCGTTCATATATCGGGTATATATTGGTCAATATCGTTAGATATCTGTCAAATATTGGTCATATCGGTCATATATTGGTCAGATATCGGTCATATATTGGTCATAATAATCGGTCATATATCGGTCATATATTGGTCATATATCGTATATATTGGTCAGTATCGGTTATATATTGGTCATATATCGGTCATATATCGGTCAGATATTGGTCAACTATCGGTTCTATTTTTGTTATTATATCGGTCAGATATTGGTCAGATTTGGTCAACTATCTGTCATATATTTGTCAGATATCGGTCAGATATCGGTCATATATTGGTCATATATTGGTCAAATATTGGTCATATATTGGTCATATATCGGTCATATATCGGTCATATATTGGTCAGATATCGGTCATATATTGGTCTATATCGGTCATATATTTGGTCATATCATATCGGTCATATATCGGTCATATATCGGTCATGATATTGGTCATTATCGGTTAGATATCTGTCAATATTGGTCATATATCGGTCATATATTGGTCAGATATCGGTCATATATTGGTCATATATCGGTCATATATCGGTCAGATATTGGTCAACTATCGGTCATATATTGGTCATATATCGTCAGATTCGGTCATATATTGGTCAGATATCGGTCAGATATCGGTCATATATTGGTCATATATATCGGTCATACATCGGTCAATATCGGTCAGATATCGGTCATATATCGGTCATACATCGGTCAATATCGGTCAGATATCGGTCACATTCCCTCTGGACTCACCTGGTCTGTGGACTGTTGGAGGACGGGTAAGTTCTGCTCCAGTTGATCCAAACCCACGAGCGCCAGAGAGTTCGCCGCTTCGACTGGAACAGAAAAGAGAGTCAGGACTGGAATACTACAAATACTACTACTACTACTACTACTACTACTACTACTACTACTACTACTACTACTACTGCTGGCTGCTTCGACTGGAACAGAGTCAGTACTGTAATTCTATAAATTACACCAATTGACGTTTCACCTGGCCAATCGTTCGCACACCTGTTACAGCCACGCCTTTAGTTTAGTTATTTGAGTAACACAGACAGCTGCATACAGGTATAGTACACATATACTTTACAGGTATAGTACACATATACTTTACAGAGGTATTTGTGCAGTGCTGCTCAAAGGGAGTAGGAGGAAGTAAATAAAAAAGGCCCTCGAAACTGGCAAAATATCACATTCACAAAACTAAAGTGGCCTCACATTGTAAATGAACATTTATTATTATAGTAAAGGTTTCAATCATAGGAATATACAGTATAGAAGTATCTCTACAGTGATAGAGTCGACGTTGTTTCCTGAGGCCGATCTGTTTAAAACTGGTCTGGTCCTGTAAAGCTTCTAAACGTGTCAGTGTTGATCCGTGACAACAGGGGGCGCTGTATGAAACTGATTTATTCAGGACATTCATGTTTAGTCGGTTCTTCAGAGGGAACTCGTTTGAAAGACAATCAGCAGATTCCAAACAAAAAGGTGAGTCTGCAACATAAAACATATACAATATGTGAACAACTTTGACCGGGAAATCGGTTTCGGAGAGATGGGCCTTTTATCGGCCGATATCTGGTATGAAAATATTGCCCGATATATCGGTCTTTTAACCTTGTGCATATTGTTTGCATGTTTATAATAATTTCTGTTGCTCTTTTAAAACGTTGCTGGAAGACTCCGCCCCCAGGAGGCGACAGGTGAACAAAGGCTCCCGAGTTTCACTCTTTATGATATTTATTACAGGTTAACCTGACCTTTGTCACTTTTATATGGGTATTGTAGGTCTTAGCTTTCAAATGAGGCGTTACTCTGGCCTGTAGGCTGTGAACTCATGGATTTGGGTAAGGCTGAACTTGAGGCGGGGTAAGAAGTTAACTCACTCTGAGGCTCGAGGCTCTGTAAAAGGGGCGAGGCCTGTTTGAGCGCCGCCTGTGACACGCTGACCACGCCCAGCTCGGCCACGCCCCACGATCTGCAGCAGCGGGTGACGCCCTTTGACCTGCGGACGAGCGAGAGCAGTTTCAGAAGGAGGCGGTGTTACCTGGGAGAGGGCGGGGCTTCAGGACGCCTTTACCTGAGTGTAGGCGGAGCTTAGGGACTCCGCGCCGACTGGACCAACGGCATCCGAGCCACTCGCATCACCGCGCTGGACTGAGGAGAGAGAGAGAGAGTTACAGACAAAGGTAACCACGGTAACAGAAGAAGATCAGAAGAAGCTAACAGGCTAACGGGCAAGCTAACTGCGGGCTAGCGCCGTTTAAACAGTATTACAGCCAAGTTTGAGTGAAACAAATGATCTCCATTGTGTAATTGGATGAACAATATCCCTCTGTCCCTTTGTCTTTTCTGTCAGCGTAGTATTTACTCTCACGGACAATTAATGAGTAAAAAACACAACATGTACGACACCTGCAGTGGCGCTTACGGCGTCTAGGGGGCAGGAGTTACTTAGTTCTGCTATAAAAAAGACTGATGAGACTGAGTTAAAGCTTCTTTTATGGGAAATAAAAAGGACGTCTTTTCATCACTAAGAGCATAATCACTTTGTTCTGTGAGTCACTGGTGTCACGGTTTGTAGAATCTGGAAAAAAAAACAGGTTCACAGATAAAACTATAACTTCACTGTGACACCGCCTTTTAGAAATGACATATTCATCATTGGTCTTACGGTCAAACAATAATAAACGGAGGTGTTATGAAAATACTGAGCTTCATTTAACTCATAACTCTCCCTTATTTTAATACAATACTGTTATTGGACAAAATAGCTCTTGTTTAATTTCCTAAATGCAACATTTTAATGTTTTGTTGCATTTTTGCCTCATGTTTGTTGTAACACCAATGACACAAAACGTAAAATAAATCTTAAATGATAAACAATGAGAAATATCTGTCGTTATGACTGTGTTAACGCTCAGAGGGAACTGAACAGATTCTGCTCCATGTTTAGATCATGAGTCTGAGAGTCTGAACTCACCTCCAGCATCTTCTGCTCGAACTCAGTCTCTCCAAATCTACGACAGAGAAAACACAAACAGCTCAGCTCCTGAGGGCGGGGCAGAGTTAAACCAAACCAGGCACCGAGTAATATGGAAAACAGAAACCGAAAAGAAAAATGACATCTTTATATTCAAGTTCTGATGCTGTTGGTCAATATTTAAAAGTGAAACACAAGTTTAAAAAAAAAATTGGTAAATTTTCCTTTGAACTTTTGCGTCTGAACTCTTGTTTCATATGAACTGAACTCGTCTATGAACTGATATGAAACTGTTTTATTTCAGGTAGATTAGATTTTTATTCTAGTTTAGATTTGAATTCATTTGATTCATTTCAGTGTAAATATTTCGCTCCGTGGACAGATTTGTTGAAATCAAATCAAGGACAGAATGACTTTGTGCAGAAGTGAAAGCTGAGCGTGAGAACTGAACCTGACGCCTGACGGTTTAGAAGCGCCGCTCTGCGAGGTGAGCCACAGGTCTGGGCCGGGCCCGGCCCAGTTAACGTCCCACAAACAGCACAAAGGGCTGGTATATTCAGTGGTTTTGGGACATGAGCTCAGCTGATCAGCTGATCCTGGGCCACAGTCTGAGCCTCTGTTCAAAACAAACCGCCGTGAAATCAGCCAATCAGAGGCGGCGCCGTGACATCATCAGAACACACGGGTCACATTCGGACAGAGCTTTTCCACGCTCTTACACCAGGAACACGCTGCTGTTTAACCTCCTGCTTTACCCAAATCTAAAGGTTTCCTGAAAACAGTGTCAAACAACGACGAAAACGAGGATGAAAACAAACAAAGAGCAACAAAAACACATTTAAAAGCAAAAGAGCAACAGAAAAGTGACAAACACGAGGAAAATGTGATGAAAACTAAAATATGGAAAAAAACGTTGAAAAGTGAGTAGAATGTGAGGGAAAAGATCCATTTAGATGAGTTTTGTAGGTCTTAGCTTTCAAATCAGTGTTAATTTGGACATATTCTGATTTAGTTTTAGTGTTTTGACAAAAATGAAATTTAATTTGAGTCCAGTTAGTCGACTAATTTAAGACTAATTTAGTCGACTTTGCATTTGAATATGAATTCTAATCATATTTAATCAGATCCTCGGCTTCATGATCAAAGCTGCTCCTCTGACAGACGATTTAAATCAGTTTAGTTTCTTCTTTTCATTTTTATTTAGTCAGATTTTAGTGACTAAAATTATGACTAAATATTTTGGATTTGGGTAAAGCTGAACTGGAGAAAATGCTCTTGTTTAAGAGGTTAATACTGCACAGTCAGAAAGTTTTATTCCGTATTTAAATCTGAACATTATTAAAAATATGGTTTAATCACAAAGAATATTTAGGACATTTGACCCACAGTGTTAATATTGTCCTTTTTCAGAGCGTCCCACCCAATCCTCACACCTGTCCCGCTTTAAGGACTGTCTGAGGTCTATTGTACATGTTTTTAGTGTTCTTACCCCACGTGCACTCTCAAACAGACACACATTCATCCTGGCCTATTGTACATGTTTTTAGTGTTCTTACCCCACGTGCACTCTCAAACACACACATTCATCCTGGCCTATTGTACATGTTTTGAGTGTTCTTACCCCACGTGCACTCTCAAACAGACACACATTCATCCTGGCCTATTGTACATGTTTTGAGTGTTCTTACCCACGTGCACTCTCAAACACACACACATTCATCCTGGCCTATTGTACATGTTTTAGTGTTCTTACCCCACGTGCACTCTCAAACACACACACATTCATCCTGGCTATTGTACATGTTTTGAGTGTTCTTACCCCACGTGCACTCTCAAACACACACACATTCATCCTGGCCTATTGTACATGTTTTGAGTGTTCTTACCCCACGTGCACTCTCAAACAGCACACATTCATCCTGGCCTATTGTACATGTTTTTAGTGTTCTTACCCCAGTGCACTCTCAAACACACACACATTCATCCTGGCCTATTGTACATGTTTTGAGTGTTCTTACCTCATGTCGTCGCAGACTCGTCCCAAAAACCTCGTCCCAGAATCGAGCCGCACTTTAAGGCTCGGACGGAGGCGCCTGATTGGTCGAGTCGCGGTGACATCATCAGAACGGTCTGTGACGAATGGATCGGATTTCAGCTCCACTTGTATTACATTTATCTGGAAATCCCACAGCGGGTCCTATTGTGCATGTTTTAGTGAGGGGAACATTCAACTCTTTGATAAAACATTTCCACAGAAGTGTGACCTCAGCGTTTCAGACAAAGAGCTGCTTTAACTCTTTACATGTTATCATCACTTTAACCCTGTGTTTAAAGAGCTCTCAGAAGTCCAGGGTTTTTAACACTTTTATAAAAACTTTCCAGAAATATGTTTTTATTCCGTCAGGACAAAGTCAAAGATCAAAGTTTCTTGTTTTTCTTTAATGGCAGATTTTCTTCACAAAATAAGAGCCTGAAAACTGCCTCGACTTTAACAAATATAAAAGTTTAACTGGTTTTCAGGCTCTTATTGTGAAAAATTCAAGGCTTTTGTTTTGAAAATGTAGGGCTTTTATTGTGAGAAAGTAAGACTTTTATTGTGAAAAATTAAGACTAAATAATTATTTTGACAATAATTATTAAACTAGTTTATTTTGACAATACACTAATAAAAATTTAATGAACTAAACTAACTTAACTAAACTAAACTAAAACTAAACTAGAAAATGTGGGGCTTTATTGTGAAAATTAAGGGCTTTACTTTAAAAATGAAGGCTTTTATTGTGAAAAATTCAATGCTTTTGTTTTGAACCTCTGCTCTAATCAGGGCTTCTGCAAAATCAACGGCTAAAAGTCATTCAAAAGTGTTTAATCGGTATTAAATCTAAATTTCATAGAGAATATGAATTATCCTTGAAGACAGAACCACAACAATGACATTTGAATTCATTTACATTTGTAAAAAACACAAACATTATAATTCAGCTGCAGCTCATACAGAAACTTTACACTGTTTTGCTCAAAGTCAAAATTAACATTCCCTTTTATTCCTCTGTTTGTTTGATTGTTCACAAATCTAACTAAATGAATTATGCCCAGATTTCTTCCATTTGCAGCATTAAAATACAGTATAAGGATTAAAATGGTATTAAAAAAAACAATCTGTCTCCACTTTTTCTGTTTTAATCATTGAAATATTATTGAAAAGTTAAAAGTAAAGCAGCCTGTGTAACTGAATTTTGCCAAAACATTTATTGTCATTAAAAAGCCTTAAATGTGTCTTATTTCTTCTTATTTCTTCTTATTTCTTCTTGTTTCTTCTTGTTTAACCCCGGGCAGAGAAACAAAGGCCGAGTCTAAGCTGAATCTTGTGACTGCGTTTGGTTTTACGCCGTGTTTTCCTCATGACTCGGGACGGTTTTCAGAGAATCCTCTTCTCTCTCAGGGGGCGGGGCCTCTCCTCTCTCAGGGGGCGGGGCCTCTCCTCTCAGGGGCGGGCCTCTTCAGGTCGTGACTCGTTCCCGTTTAATGGAAGTTTGTCGGATCAAAGTCCTTCAGTCAGACTCAGGTTTCTGTGACGTTCAGAAACTGGATAAAGAAACTAAACCAAACATAAATAATCACTTTTATTAAATACATAAAGTTACATAAATACTTTGAAACATGGGACTCGTGATTGAAATATTGAAAAGAAAAGCATCAGAGAGTCGAGGGGAGCTCTGTGATTGGTCAGTTCTGCCCGCCGCTCCGCCCCCTTCCTCCGACGTCCACTTCCTGTAAAACAAATAGAGAAACATCAGAGTGTGTGTTTTTAATCAGTGCAATGATTAAACATGTTTTAAAGATTAGGTTTGTTTTCATTTCCCGGTGAAAGTTTAACCTCTAATCCCCACCTGAACTGAGCACACTTTCCCCAGTTCAGCTTTACCCAAATCTAAACGCTTGAGGAAGAAAAAAAGCGTCCGGAAAAGCAACAATAACCAGTGATGGAAAGTAACAAAGTAAAAAGTACAAATTATAGGTACTTTTACTTTACTTAAAGGTACACTGCGTAACATTTTGGACTATACTATTGCCATCAGTACAAAACATGCAGATAATGAGCAGCTGGACACAGAAAATGCTTTTACTGCAGTGATCAAAGAATGAGGACCTAAACTATTTAAACCTCAAATTCTGCTGCCTTTAGTCACATCTCCATGGAAACGAGCTGGAGACGTCCCCTCTCCCGGTGAAGTTATGTCATGTCTTAGGAAAGCTGAGCCGCTCACTGAAAAATCACACGTTTGTTTGAGATATTTTTCAATGCTGAAAATATCTGTCATAAAATAAAAGCTTGTATTTCAATTTTAATTTTGGGGTAAAATTCTACGCGGTGTGACTTTAAATACATTTTATGATGAATACTTTTTACTTTTACTTCACTACATTTTCAAATTGGGTTAAAAGTATTTTATTTTCAAAGTGACCTCTTTACGATGACCTGGGTTAGTCCCAGTTTAGACCTGGTTTGATTCAAATGATTTTGAAAAATCCTGCACATTAAACTCTTAAATACTTTTACTTTTTACTTATAAGTACATTTTACAATACATACTTTTGTACTTTTGCTTAAGTACATTTTTGGTCCTGTATCTGCACTTTTACTTAAAGGGATATTTCAGGATGTTTGACATTGGGCCTCATTTCCTAGTTATCCAGAGTGTTGTTGATGTCTGGAGATATTTTTTTCTTAAATTCATGCAGTTCTTATATTTGAAGAGTCTAGTGGCGCTAGGCTAGGGCAAGGCTAAAGCATTTCTATGGTATCAGTTAGCCTGCATTAAAAACAGTCTGACCCACTCCACAGTGCACCTGAGGTAAATCACTTATAACACCAGACTAACCATATAAATGTCTGTGTTAATAGAATCATTTAAAATAACTTATATTTGAGCAGCATCAGCTTCGTGGCTGTAAGCTAACGCAGCGGCGGAGTGATCTGTGAGAAAATAGTCCCTCAAAATGCAGTAATTCATGTGATACAAGGTCAGTTATATTTCAAACATTATTCTATTAACACAGACATTTATATGGTTAGTCTGGTGTTATAAGTGATTTACCTCAGGTGCACTGTGGAGTGGGCCACACTGTTTTTAATGCAGGCTAACTGATACCATAGAAATGCACTAGCCTTGCCCTAGCCTAGCGCCACTAGACTCTTCAAATATAAGAACTGCATGAATTTAAGAAAAAAATATCTCCAGACATCAACAACATTCTGGATAACTAGGAAATGAGGCCCAATGTCAAAAATCCTGAAATATCCCTTTAAGTAAGAATATCGAGTACTTCTTCCACCACTGACAACAACACATTAAAAAAGCGACTAAAAAACACAAATAAAGAGCGATGAAAAAGTGACACAAAAGCAACAAAAACCTGGAAAAGACAGATTTTTGCTGCAGTGACTCGCCGGAGCTAAAGCGTGAGTTCTGCTAAAAAGTCAAACGTGTTGTTTTGAAATGTCCTTCATTACAGAATCAGGGCCTACATCTACAAATGAGAGAATTCTGCAGAAATGACTCTTTAACCCTAACCCTACTTTAGCACAAGAGCGGATTCGTTTCTCAAATCAGGGACACATTTACTGATTCAACAAAATGTCACTTATTTCTTGGAAGCTACGACCGACTAAACTGAGCTCAGATTTTTCCTTTTGTTTCCACGTTTTTCTCACTTCTCTGGTGTGTTGTCTCGTTTTCGACAAACTTTTAGATTTAGGTAAAGGAGAAAGAGGTTTTTTTTCATGAAGCTTTTAGATTTGGGTGACGCCGAACAGGTGAAAACGGTTAAAAAGGTTGAGGTGTGGAAATAATAAAGCTGCAGTAAAAAGTTTCGATCTGATTCCGGCGTCTTTAGTGAAAAGCTGAGTAAATAAAAGTTCTTTGTGTTTGGATAAAAGCTCCGTGAATCAGAGGGAAATGATCCGTGTGGAAAGTCTGTGATTAAAGTGTGACCTCAGTGAAACGAGGAGCGGCCATTTTCTTTATTCCATTTCAATACGAGCAAACAGAGTCCGGCCCAAAGCAAACAGTCGAAAACCATTAGACACGCCCGGGAATCTGACCCACAACCTCCACACACGACAGATTTACCTCACTGGACTGTTTAACATGCAGGTTTAACCGGGAAACAAACAGGGAGAGAAATACTGTACAACAAAAATACAAATAATATGACAAGAAAATATAGAAAAATAGCAAAATGCATTTAAGGAAATGGAAAAATTACAAAACAGGGGGAAAATGATAAACGACAATAAAAAATTTGAAAATTGAAAATGGAAAAAAATACAAAAGAGAAAATAGGAGAAAATAAAACTAGCAAAAATGACAAAGAAAAAAAATGCTATTATGAAAAACAGAAAAAATACACAAAAATGTTAATTAAAAACAGTGGAAAAAAACTAATAATATCTCAAAAAAATATAGAAAATATACAAAATAAAGATGAAAGTATGAGGAAAGGGGGAGATGACTAAAAAAAACAAAATGAAAGATTATAGGGCAAAAGAAATGGAAAAATTACTAAAAAAACAATAACTCATTTGACAAAACAGACAAAAAATAGGGGGTGAAAATATAAAATAATAACAAAATTAACAGAAAAATTCCCAAAATGAAAAAACATAAAAAATGAATAAGTACAAAGGAAGGAAAAAATAGGGGGAAAATGTGCTAATAGAACTCTTTGCAGTCCCATATGGTTTGAATTGACGAGTTTGTTTAAAATTCTGTAAGTTAAATTTGACTGTATTTGATTTTCTTTTTACATGTTTTTCAAAACTTAATGTGGAGTCAAGGGTCACATCGAGGTAATTACATTCTGAGACAATTTTTGAATTCTTCTCGTCTTAAAAATACACCAGATTGTTTTACGTCGTGAGACTGTTTAGTGAACATCATACGAACTGTTGTTTTAGTATTGAGCAGCAGACAGGATTTAAAAAAGAAAAGCCTCATTTACAGAAACCAGAGCGCATCAACACAAGTGTTAGGAAGGTCATATATATATGGGGAAAATAATAAGGGACCGAGTATTGACCCTTGAGGCAAACCAACGGGGACCTCTAGGAAAAACGATTTGACACGGTTAATGTTAACACACTTTCCTTGAGTCCAAATATTGAAACGAGATGATTCATCTCATGGAGTTGATCCTCCAAGAAAATGTTCATTAATAAATAAATAAGATTTTATCCATTCAATGCAAATAATATGAAAAAAATAGAAATGTAGATGAATGTCAAAATAAAGATTAAAAAATGAGAAAAATACAAATTAATTCAAAGGAAATGGAAAAATTAGATTAAAAATAAATTAAATACAACAAATTTCACAAAAAAGGGGGGAAAATAAAATAAAATATAAAAATTGAAAAAGAAAATTCTAAAATTGGGGAAAAAAATAACATAAAAAGCAAGTACAAAAACGAAAGGAAAAATGGAATGAGAAAAAAGAAAAATTACGGCAAAAAAAGTTGATATAAAAAATAGGGAAATGGCGACAGTAATAACAACAACAAAGAAACTCAAACAGAAGCACAAATAAAAGTAAAAACTGGGTAAATGTCACTGACCTGGAGCCCGTCGGACGTCCTGTTGAAGTTCCCGTGGGTGGTGTACAGGGGGACGTCGTCTCGGTGGAATTCATTTATGGTGCTGCTGCCGGAGCGCCCCCTACGGCACAGCCACACGCCCTGCAACAGAAACACGCCTGGTTACCGTATTCTCTGTGAAAGAGCGGCCCTGTGTTCTGTTACTGGAGACTTTGAACATCTATGCCGTGTTTTTGAGGAGGTTTTACTGCAGAGATTTCTTCTTCTGAGACAGTGAAGAGGCGTCACCAGAGGCTCTACAGGAAACAAGTAAGGGACAACGAGGTGGTATCCGGGCAAGACTCACAGCTAAGCCACACAAGCCTCTGTCCCCACTACATGCATTCTGCAAAACCTCCGGAAAACTATAACTAATGCACGGCTTGATCATAATCCACCAAGTGATATTTAAGAAGAATGAGTAAAATACTGATTCCTGTCACAGACTGATCTCTAGAGTTCCAGTGTTTCATGACCTCACCGTTACCTTGGAAACCCGCCATGTTTGCGGGTGTGTCCGGACGACCTGGCGTCTCGGAGCCGAGTTTTCCTCACTCAAATGTTTATAAAAGTTTATTATAAGAAAAGAGTCTTACCAGAGCGATCAGCAGGAGCAGCAGCACCAGCAGAGCCACCGCCGCCAGCACCAGCAGCGCGATGGCCCAGCCTGGCACGCCAGCAGGGGCGCCGTGGTGGGGGAGGAGGTGGAGGTGATGATCGAGGTCGTGCCGCTGTTGCTGGGCGGAGTCACGGTGCTGTTGATCGCTGATTGGCTGGTTGTCGCTGTGCTGTTGCAGGGCGGAGTCGCGGTGCCGTTGATCGCTGATTGGCTGGTTGTCGCTGTGCTGTTGCCGGGCGGAGTCGCGGTGCCGTTGATCGCTGATTGGCTGGTTGTCGCTGTGCTGTTGCCGGGCGGAGTCGCGGTGCCGTTGATCGCTGATTGGCTGGTTGTCGCTGTGCTGTTGCCGGGCGGAGTCGCGGTGCCGTTGATCGCTGATTGGCTGGTTGTCGCTGTGCTGTTGCCGGGCGGAGTCGCGGTGCCGTTGATCGCTGATTGGCTGGTTGTCGCTGTGCTGTTGCCGGGCGGAGTCGCGGTGCCGTTGATCGCTGATTGGCTGGTTGTCGCTGTGCTGTTGCCGGGCGGAGTCGCGGTGCCGTTGATCGCTGATTGGCTGGTTGTCGCTGTGCTGGTCGTTGGTTGGTTAATGGCTGAAGATGAAGTCACATTTAATTGGATGGTGGGGGTGATTGTGGGCGTGGTCGGACCTTGACTCAAAACTGGAGAAAAACATAAAAATGGCAGAAACGGCGTTAGCTCTGAGTTTGTGAAAACAACATCGCACCGGACGACAACCCTTTTACATTTCTTTGCTCTTGACCCTTGAGTGGTTGATAAGTCGATGTAGACTCTGGGTGGGGCTGTTGTTGCAATGCACACATGTGGGTACAGTTTTTATTATCAGATCAAAAGCTACTGCTTCAGAATAAAAAGAAGCATTACCACATACAACGTCACAAACTGTGTGTCCTTGGGCAAGACACTTCCCCCTCCTCGCCTCCAGTGTCTGTTACACTGGTGTATGAATGAGAGAGTGAATGGGTGACTGGGTCCTCACTGTAAAGCGCTTTGGGCCTGGTAGAAAAGTCAATTTACCATTTAACCAAGTCCACTTTCTCCAATTCAGTTTTACCCAAATCTAAAAGTTGACATCCTATAGGCCAGTGTAACGCCTCATTTGAAAGCTAAGACCTACAAAACTCATCTAACCTGATTTTTTTTCCCTCGTCTTGTTGCCGCCTTGTCGTCACCTTTTTGACATTTCTTTTTGGGGCTGTTTGTGTTTCATTTCGTCGCATTTTTGTTACTATTATGACACTTTTTCCAAGAGGCTTTTAGATTTGGGTAGAAGTGGGGGTTAAGAGGATAACTAAGAAAGCATTAAAGGGATATTTCGGGATTTTTGACATAGGGCCTCATTTCCTAGTTATCCAGAGTGTTGTTGATGTCTGGAGATATTTTTTTCTTAAATTCATGCAGTTCTTATATTTGAAGAGTCTAGTGGCGCTAGGCTAGTCTTAGGCTAGTGCATGTCTATGGTATCAGTTAGCCTGCATTAAAAACAGTCTGACCCACTCCACAGTGCACCTGAGGTAAATCACTTATAACACCAGACTAACCATTATCTCTCTCTT
>VHKM01000186.1:0-30000 GCA_007210695.1 Neogobius melanostomus
AAAAGAGAGAGATAAAACTACTGTAAGATCCGGTACCGAGCAATCACTCCGCGCGCTGCGTGCTTACAACCCAGGAAGCTGATGCTGCTCAAAATATAAGTTCTTTAAATGCAAAATGGTTATATTAAAAACATTATTCAGTCGACACAGACATGGAGTAGTCTGGTGTTATAAGTGATTTGCCTCAGGTGCAACTGTGCCTGGGTCAGTTTTTTTTAATGCAGGCTACTGTTATCCATAGACATGCACTAGCTTAGCAGCTAGCCTAGCACCATCCCTTCAAATACTGAGGTCGTCTTTCCAAACGCTTTATTGTGGACGTTTATGTTTGAAGTCGTTTAGTTTAAGCAGATATTCTGGAATGTTCCGGCAGTTGTGGCATTAACATTTGTTTAATATTATTTGTTTGTTTTTCTTCCATCAATTTCAATAAAATGTATAAAGCCGCTAGAGATGGACCGGATCATGCGTTTGCGTCCGATGCGATACTGGGGGTTTTGAGTATCGGCCGATATCCGATATTAACCGATAACCAAGAGACTTCTTTAAAAGTGTTCTTTCTCTGAGTGAATAAGTAAACGTCTTTTTCTCCCAGCGTGACATCTGATCTTTCTTGGCAAACGAAGATGTTGTCAATGATCAATTATAGGCTATTTTGTTCATAAACTGTGATGGAAAAACTTTAGAGACAAGATTACGGACTTTTCGACACTAAATATCCTCGGGTATATGACACACAGTTTTAGATTATCATTAAACATTACATTAGTTTTTTTCATTAACTAAACAAACCACTTGGCCGTATCCAGCAGTGGCTGATTTTATTTAATACTTTAGGTGAAACAATCATAGTTTCTGTCCAGCCTTGGAATATTGATGTTAGCTTTAGCACGCAGTAGCTAGCTTTAGACGCACAATAGCTAGCTTTTAGCACGCTGTAACTAGCGCGGCATCAGAAATGTACGTTTGTGGATTTAAAAGTAACTCAGCGACTGGATTCCTGCAGCTTCCAAAATGACAAACAGCAGGTTCATATTCAACTGAGAGATGGGGGGCGGAGCTAACTGAATCCAAGCGTCTTGTTCGGGTTTTGAAAAATACCCCCAGAAATACTTGCATTTCTCACGATAACGAGGCCTTCCATTTAGTGGCAGAGGTACAATAATCATATAAATGCTATAGTTTTATATAACGATCCCTTTAAAGCGGTGAGAGACAAAACAGGGTGTGGGTTCAGTATCGATATTTGGTACCGATACCTGATATCGTATTTTTCACTGTTTGGCTCGAATCTGAATACAAGTATTGGATCGGTGATCCTTACAACAACCAGAACCTGACCCAATAATACTGTACATAAAAGAAATAAAATACCTATTTAAAAAACAGCACATTATCATAAAACCTCTCAAAAAAATATGAAATCAATAAAAGCTTAAAGGCACAATGTTACTAAAACTGACCATGACGTCATTCATGAGAATGGCAGAAAACGTCTTTATCATTTGTATAAAGAAAATCCTATAAACTCAAACTTAAATGTGTTTTATGATCACTATAGTTACCGCGGCTCATTAATTATTTAAAACAATCATCTGGACCGCGTTGTTTTCAGTTGAAGCGTCCTGCGGCGAGTTCGTCTGATTGGTTTTCAGCTGACGTCAGGTCTTGTCACAAAACAAACGAAGGGTTAGTCCTGGTTTAGCCCCTCTTTAGCCCTGGTTTTAGCCCCGGTTTAGCCCCTCTTTAGCCTGGTTTAGCCCTCTTTAGCCCTGGGTTTGCCCGGTTTAGCCCTCTTTAGCCCTGGTTTAGCCTTTTAGCCCTGCTTTTACCCCTCTTTAAGCCCTGGTTTAACCCGCACTCCTTAGCCCATGGTTTAAAGCCCCTCTTTAAGCCTGTTTAGCCCGTCTTTTAGCCCTGGTTAGCCCTCTTTAGCCCTGGTTAGCCCCTCTTAGCCCTGGTTAGTCCTGGTTTAGTCCTGGTTTAGCCCCTCTTTAGCCCTGGTTTAGCCCCTCTTTAGCCCTGGTTTTAGCCCTCTTTAGCCCTGGTTTAGCCCCTCTTTAGCCCTGTTTAGTACTGGTTTAGTCCTGGTTTTAGCCCCTCTTTTACCCTGGTTTAGCCCTTTAGCCTGGTTTAGCCCCTCTTTAGCCCTGGTTAGCCCTCTTTAGCCCTGGTTTTAGCCCCTCTTAGCCCTGGTTTAGTCTGTTTAGTCCTGGTTTAGCCCCTCTTTAGCCGCTGGTTTAGCGCCTCTTACCTTCTGGTTTTAAGCCCTCTTTAGCCCTGGTTTAGCTCCTTCTTTAGCCTGCTTTAAGCCCCCTCTTACCTGTTTAACCCTCCTTAGCCCTGGTTTTAGCCTCTTTAGGCCTGGTTTAGCCCCTCTTTAGCCTCTGGTTTAGCCCCTCTTTAGCCTGGTTTAGTCTGGTTAGCCCCTCTTTAGCCCTGGTTTAGCCTGGTTTGCCCTCTTTAGCCTGTTTTAGCCTGGTTTATGCCCTCTTTAGCCCTGGTTTAGCCCTCTTTAGCCTGTTTTTTAGCCCTCTTTAAGCCTGTTTTAGCCCCGCTTTTAGCCCTGGTTTAGCCCCTCTTAGCCTGCTTTAGGCCCCTCTTTAAGCAACTGGTTTAGCCCCTCTTTAGCCTGTTGACCTTGTAGTAGAGAACATGGCGATGGCCCACAGTGTCTTAGGGTGACCACAATAGACGTGGCTTCTGATCAGCAGATGTGAGTCTGAGCTGCAAACACAGTAGAACACTTGATCAGACTCTTTAAGGACTCGGACTTTTTATTCTGCAGCAATCTGGCTCTAAATCTGGAAACATTTGTTTTATCATGTGTCGTAAAAAACAAGAAACTGATTTCCCAACAAATATATATTAAAAAATCTAGTTTTGAAAAATTTGAGGGAAAAAAGAAGAAGCAAACTACTCCCGACCCTGTACAGCGACCTGCAGCCTTTTCCACTGTTTAAAGATTTAAGAATAAAAAACCATCATGTGAATCTTTCATGTGAAGGACTGATGTGAACATTAAATAAAGAAGATCGTTTATTTGTTAAGCTGCACTGATGCAACTTTTATGTTAAAAACAGTTTGATAATTAGTGCATACAGTGTGGAACCAGATGTTTAATACACTTTATAAAAGACAAATTTGCAATTTTTCTCACTGTCTGATCATTAAAACCAGATTCAACTTTTAACAGTATTTTTCCTTAGGTCAAGGGAGAAATTTAAAAATATTTTCTATTTGCTAAATTTGAGAGATGTTGGTGTTGTACAGGGAGATCCATGGACCAGTCAATGATAATTAATGATCAATTTTTGTAATTCGAAACAGTCTTTTTAAGCGTCAATGTGACTCGAGAGGATCGTCAGGAGGCGCTGCTTTCCTGTCTTCATTATTTCCCTCTGATTTAGCAGCAGCGTCTTGTCTAAAAAATGAAAAAGCTCCAGATTCCCATTGTAAGGCAGTGAGTTTCCTGGTGGAGTCACAGCATCAGGTTAAAAAACATCAGAGCCGTGTTTTATGACCTGCTCTGCGTAAAACAGTGTTTTGGGAACACAGAACCATTTACGGGGTTGAGCGGCGACACTGAGGTGTGTGTGACAGGTTGTCCAACGCTCCAAACACACGCAGTTCAGAAAGAGAATCAATCCTATTTTTCCACGCGTGCGTCACGTTGTCTGTGTTCTCAATGTTCAATGATGTTACTCTAATCAAAGATCATGTTCAATGGACATTATCACATCTACACAGGGTCATGACAGTCATTATTAACTTGCTTATCCCGTCCCACCTGAAAATACTATTTTCTATTTCACAAATACTTCATACATGTTACATTTGGCACATGTTGACTTTCGTGGCGTCAAACACGAACGCTCGTTTTAGTGTGTCTGGGCGTCAGAAGCAAAAAGTCTGCTCTTCCCTCGTGTTGTGTTTCAGAAAGAGGGAAGTGTAAGTGTAGAATGTTTATTCTACTGTATTATGTAGCGTCATCACTCTTATTTTTTCCAATTAAAATGAAATGTCATTTTAGTAACAAACTGCCCCATATAAAGCATGAAAAACATCAAACCTGGAAATCTCTCTGAACCCCCAAACTGTACCTCCAGGAGTGACCGTAACAGTTGTGCCCTTAATGCAGCGCTTATCGTAGAAGTGTCACAGAAACACGTGTAGTTCCAATGTGGGCGGCGGCTGAAAGTCCTGGATCAGGAAGTGGGCGGAGTGAATTGACAGATGGCAGGGTGGGTAGTTTCCAGCTGGAGACAGAAGAGAAACTGTCCTGGTCCCAAAGGGTTTGTTTAAAGAGCAGGACACACTGAAGTTTGGTCCCCAATATCACGAGGCCCTCTGCACCCAGGGACGGCCCCCCAAGAGGAAGAGATACCACCTCTCATGAGGAAGGGATCCGCCCCCTCAGAGGAGGATACACCACTCAGAGGAGAGATACGCCCTCAGAGGAAGAGATACGCCCCCTCAGAGGAGACAGACGCTCGGGCAGTTAGGATAATACCGCTGTGGAGAGAGAGCAGGGTCACATGTGTGAAGGACAATGGAGGGGATCAAAGGTCTGTTTGTTCAATTCTGCCGAATATTTTCCCGTTAATTCTCTATAAAAATACATAATGGTCTAAAAAATCCACACAAAAGGTCAGAGAAACAGCGTCGTTTTTCAGCAGAATCAACAGGTTAAGTAATAATTTTGTTTAATAATTGTGTCTGTAAACCATTCTGGCTCCATCTGAGCACGACTGAAACACAACAGGGTGAGATGTTTAACTCTCTGTGTGTTACTGACCTTGAAAGGTCAGAAACAGACCTCCTTCGGTCTCGTTCATGTGTGAGTCCAGGTCAGGTCTCCAGGCAGTTTGTGAGGCCAGAACCTCTGCCTTCACACACTCAGGCTGCAGCACCAGAACGGCCCGGAGTTTAAACCCATCATACTTCATTTAAGAGCGAAGAACCACAGCCGATCTGCTCACACAGCGTGATATCAAAGTCCAACCCTGGTCCCAACTGGTCATCACTGGTCTCCACTCGTCCCTGTGTCTCAGCTCATGGGACCAGAACAGCTGTATAGACTTGACTCACTACATCTGGATCAAACACTTACAGTTACCAAAACAGGAAGTGTAAAACCTTACAGTTAGCAAACAGGAAGTGTAAACACTTACAGTTAGCAAACAGGAGTGTAAAAACCTTACAGTTACCAAACAAGGAAAAGTGTAACATAAAGGTCGATGGAGTGTCTCTGCAGTGGAGGCGGGGCCTTAGACAGAAGTTACCTGACAGGTGAGGTTCGCAGCGCTGAGCAGCGAGTCTCTTGAGCTCTCACACCCTTCAATGAAGTCTCTGCTTGCCGTACAGTGGAAGACTGCCCACAGCTGGACCCTCAGTGAACAGCGCCCCCTGGTGAGCTCAGACACAGCGCCACAGTCAGCTCCGCACAGACCACTGCAGCTTCAGTCAGACCAAAGCCCTCCACACTGCTCCAAGCCCTCCCATCAGACCTCCACAAACCAGAGCAGCGACTAGGCCCCGCCTGAAAGCGCACAGACTCTGATGAAACACACAACACACTGTCTGAACAACAACACACCTCTGAAACACACAACACAACTGTCTGAACACCAAACACACCGTCTCTGAAAAACACACGACACACGTCTGAAAAACACAAACACTGTTGAAACACAAACACACCGTCTTAAACACAACAACACACCGTCTGAAAACACACAACAGCACTGTCTGAAACCACACGACACACTGTCTGAAACACACGACACACTGTCGAAACACACAAACACACGTCTGAACACACAACACACCGTCTGAAACACAAGAACACTGTATGAAACACACGACACCCGTCTTAACAAACAACACAACCGTCTTTAAACACACACACACCGTCTGAAACACACAACACGACCGTCTGAAACACACAACACACCGTCTTAACACACAACCAGGACCGTCTGGAAACACACAACACACCGTCTGAAACACACAACAACTGTCCTGAAAAACACACAACACACTGTATGACACACAACACAACCGTCTTGAAACAACACACCCGCTTAAACACACAACACACCGTCTGAAAACACAACACGAACGTCTGAAACACACAGACACACGTCTGAAACACACAACACAACGTCTGAAACACAGCGACACACCGTCTGAAAACACACAACACAGCCGTCTGAAACACACGACACACCGTCGAAAGCACACAACACAACCGTCTGAAACACACAAACACTGGTCTGAAACACACGACAACACCGTCTGAAACACACACTGTCTGAAAACACACACACTGTATGAACACACAACACACCTTTCTGAAACACACGGACACACCGTCTGAAACACACCAAACACCGTCTGAAACACACCAACACCCGTCTGAAACACACAAACACCACTGTCTGAAATACACGACACACGTCTGACACACACCGACACACCCGTCTGAAACAAACACGACACAGCCGTCTGAACACACAACACACAGTTCTGAAACACACGATACACCGTCTGACACACACACCACCGTCTGAAACAACGACACAACCGTCTGAAAAACACCACGACACATCTGTCTGAAACACACAACACACCGTCTGAAACACACAACACACCGTCTGAAACACACAACACACCGTCTCTGCAAACACACAAACCAACCACCGTCTGAAACACACAACACACCGTCTGAAACACACAACACACTGTCTGAAACACACAACACACTGTCTTAACACATGACAACACGTCTGAAACCACACGACACATCACGTCTGAACACACAACACATCCGTCGAAACACACGACACACTGTTGAAAAACACAATCATACGTCTGAACACACACACACCTGTCCCCTGAAACACACAACCCGTCTGAAACACCAACACACTGTATAAACACACACACCATCTGAACACACGACACACCCGTCCTTGGAAACACACCACACACACCGTCTGAAAACACACGACACACCGTATCTGAAACACACGACACACCGTCTGAAACACACCAACGCACCGTCTGAAACCACACACACACCATCTGAACACACACAACAGCCGTCCTGAAACACATGAACACATCCGTCTGAAACACACAACACACTGTCCTGAAACACACGACACACTGTATGAACACACAACACACGTATGAACACACAACACACCGTCTGAACACACGACACACTGTTCTGAAACACCGACACACTGTCTGAAACACACGACCACTGTATGAACACACCGAACAACTGTAGGAAACACACAACACACCATCTGAACACACACACAGACTGTCTGAACACACGACACACTTCTGAAACACACGACACACTGTTCTGAAACACATACACACTCTGAAACACACAAAACACACTGCTGAAACACATGACACACCGTCTGAAACACACAACACCACTGTCTGAAACACATGACACCCGTCTGAAACACACGACACACCGTCTGAAAAACAACAACACACCGTCTAAACACACAACACACCGCTGAAACACACAAAACACCGTCTGAAACACAACCAACGCTGAAACACACGACATCACCTCTGAACACACAACACAGCCGCTGAAAACAACAACAACACCGTCTGAAACACACAACAACCGTCTGAAACACACAACACACCGTCTGAAACACACAAACACACCGTCTGAAACACACAACACAACCGTCTGAAACACATGAACACAGTCTGAAACACACAACAACACGTCTGAAACCACACAACACACCGTCTGAACCACACAACACACCGTTTGAAACACACGACACACCGTCTGAAACACACCAACACAACTGTCTGAAACACACGACCACACCGTCTGAAACACGACACAGAACCGTATGACACACAGTCGACAACACCGTCTGAACACACGAACACCGTCTGAAACACACTGACACACTGTCTGAAAACACACAAACACCGTCTGAAACACACAACACACGTCTGAAACACACAACACACTGTTTGAAACACACACGACACACTGTCTGAAACACACAACACAGGAGGTACCGTCTGAAAACACACGACACACTGTCTAAAAACACATGAACAACTGTCTGACACAGCACACTGTCTGAAACCACACAACAAACACCGTCTGAAACCACAAACACTGTATGAAACACACAACACACCGTCTTGAAACACACAACACACCGTCTGAAACACACAACACACGTATGAAACACACAACACATCCCTGAACAACACGAACCACACTGTCTGAAACACACGACACACCGTCTGAAACACGCACAACACACTGTCTGAACACACGACACCACCGTCTGAAACACACGACACACTGTATGAAACACACAACACCCGTCTTAAACACCACAACATCCGTCTGAAAACACAACACACCGTTCTGAAACACACAACACAACAAAGCCGTCTGAACACACAACACACCGTCTTAAACACACAACACACCGTCTAAACACACAACACACCGTCGAAAACACAAACAACACTGTAATGAAACACACAACACGTCTGAAAACACACCAAACCACCGTCTGGAAACACACGAGCACACCCGTCTGGAAACACACGGACACACTGTCTGAAACACCAACACACAGTCTGAAACTCACAACACACTGTCTAACCACAAACAACACCGTCTTAAACACAAACACACACCGTCTGAACCAACACACTGTATGAAACACACGACACACACCGTCTTAAACAACACAACCGTCTTGAAACATCACGACACACTGTCTGAAAACAACACAACACACCGTCTGAAAAACACACGGACACACCGTCTGAAACACACGACACACCGTCTGGAAACACACGACAACCGTCTGAAACACACAACACACTGTCTGAACACACACAACACACTGTAATGAAACACACAACCACCGTCTGAAACACCGACACACCGTCTGAAACACACCAAACACACAGTTCTGAAACTCACAACACACTGTCTGAAAAAACACACAACACCACTGTTTGAAACACAACAACACACCCGTCTGAAACACACAACACACTGTCTAAACACACACACACTGATGAAACACACAACACACGTTTGGAAACACACAACACACCGTGCTAAAAACACATGAACACACTAGTCTGGAAACACCACGAGCCAACGTCTGAAACAACACGACACAACCATCTGAAACACACGACACACTGTCTAAAACACATGACACACTGTCTGAAAACAACGACACAACGTCTGAAACAACACCGAACACTGTCTGAAACACCACAACACACTGTCTGAAACACACGACCACACCCGTCTTGAAAACACACAAACCACATGTCTGAAACACACGACCACACCGTCTGAAACCACAACACAACCGCTGAAACACACACACACTGTATGAAACAACACAACACACCGTCGAAACACCACACACCTCTGAAACACACAACAACACTGTAATGAAACAACAACACACCATCTGAAACACCGACACACCGTCTGAACACATGAAACACCGTCGAAACACACAACACACTGTATGAAACACACAACACACCGTCTGAAACACACGACACACTGTCTTTGAAAACACACGACACACTGTCTGAAACATACACAACACACCATCTGAAACACACAACACACCGTCTGAAACACACAACACACTGTATGAAACACACGAACAACGTCTGACACATGACACACACCGTCTGAAACACACGACACAACTGTAATAAACACACAACACACTGTCTGAAACACACGACACACGTCTGAAACACACAACACACTGTAATGAAAACACAACAACACACGTCTGAAACACACGACACACTGTCTGAAACACACGACACACTGTCTGAAACACACAACACACTATCTGACACAACACACTGTCTGAACACACGACACACCGTCTGAAACACACGACACATGTTCTGAAACACACAACAACTCGCTGAAGACACACAACACACGTCTGAAACACACACAGCACCGTCTGAACACACACACACCGTCCTGAAGCACACGAACCACTGTATGACACCAACACGACACACCGTCTGAAACACACGACACACCGTCTGAAACACACACCACACTGTCGTGAAACACACAACACACCGTCTGAAACACACACATATGTACAACCCGGGTTCCGTCTGAAACACAACACACGTCTGAAACACACAACACACTGTAGGAAAACCACAACACGCCGTCTGAAACACACAACACACTGTATGAAACCACACAAAACCACCGTGCTGAACAACACAACACAAAAACACACAACACTGTATGAAACACACACCAGACCGTCTGAAACACACAACACACTGTATGAAACACACAACACAACTGTCTAAAAAACAACACAACAACACTGTCTGAAACACACAACACACCGTCGAAAACACACAACACACTGTCTGAAACACACAACACACCGTCTGAAACACACAAACAATGTATGAAACACACAACACACCATCTGAACTCAACAACACACCGTCTGAACACACGACAAGCAGTCTAAAGCACACGACCACTGTTCTGAAACACACGACACACATACGTCTGAAACACACGACCATGCCGTCTGAAACACACGACACACCGCTGAAACAACATGACACACCGCTGAAACAACACACACACTGTCTGAAACACAGCGACACACCGTCTGAAAACACACAACACAGCCGTCTGAAACACACGACACACCGTCGAAAGCACACAACACAACCCGAAACACACAACACGTCTGAAACAACACAACACACGTCTGAAACACCAACCACCGTCTAAAACACAACAACACACCGTCTGAAACACACACACCGTCTGAAACAAAAACACACTGTCTGAAACACACAACACACTGTCTGAAACAACAACACCGTCTGAAACACACGACCCTGTCTTGAAACACACGAACACTGTCTGAAACACACGACACACCCGTCTGAAAACACATGACACACCGTCTGAAAAACACAACACCTGTATGAAACACACAACAAACAAGCCGTCTTAAACACACACACACACTGTATGAAACACACGACACACGTCTGAAAACACCACACACTGTCGAAACAACAACACACCTGAAACACACGCACACTATCGAAACCACAAACATCCGTCTTAACACACAACACACCGTCTGAAACACACAACACAATACCGTTGAACCACCACACAACCGTCTTAAACACACAAACACCGTCTGAAACACACAACACACCGTCTGAAACACACAACACACTGTCGAAACACAACGAACACCGTCTGAAAACCACAACACACCTGTCTGAAACACACAGCAACCGTCTGAAACAACACACAACACACGTCTGAAAACACACAACAACCGTCTGAAACACACAACACACTGTCTGAAACACACCAACACACCCGTCTGAAACACACAACACAACATTGAAACACACAACACACCGTCTAAAACACATGACACAGCTGTTCTGAACACACGACACAACGTCTTGAAACACACGACACACCATCTGAAACACACGACCAACAGTCTGAAACCACAACACACCGTCTGAAACACACACACACGTCTGAAACACACAACACACTGCTCTGAAACACACCAACACACTGTCTGAAACACAGACACACTGTCTGAAAAACACAACATACTGTCTGAAACACACAACACTGTCTGACACACAACACACCGTCTGAAACACACAACACTTGTATGAACACACAAACAACACACGTTGAAACACACAAACACACTGTCATGAAACACACAACACAACATCTGAAACACACGGACACACTGTCTGAAACCACACAACACCACGTCTGAACACATGAACCGTCAGAAACACCAACACACTGTATAACACACAACCCGTCTGGAAACACACGACACACTGTCCTGAAACACACGACACACTGTCTGAAACTCACAAACACCGTCTGAAACCCACACAACACACTGTCTGAAACACACACACACTGTCTGAAAACCCACACACACTGTCTGAACACACACACAACCGCCTGAAACCACGACACACTGTATGAAACACCACACACTGTCTGAAACACACGACACAGACCGTCTGAAACAACAACTACCTGTAATGAACACACAACCACAGACCGTCTGAAACACCACACACACTGTCTGAAACACAACACAACATCTGAAACACACAACACATAAGTCTGAAACACACAACACACCGTCTGAAACACACGACACACTGTTCTGAAACACACGACACACTGTAATGAACACACAAACACGTCTGAAACACCAACACAACCGTCTGAAACATCACAACACACCGTCTGAAACACAACACAACCACGGGTCTGAAACACACAACACACTGTATGAAAACACACACACCGTCTGAAAACACACAAACACTGTATGAAACACACAAAACCGTCTGAAACACACAACACACTTGTCTGCAACACACAACAACCGTCTGAAACACCACACACTGTCTGAAACCATGACACAACCGTCTGAAACACACTCCCGTCTGAAACAACAACACACTGTATGAAAACCAAAAACCGTCTGAAACACACAACACACACCGTCTGAAACACACAACACACTGTCTGAAACACACAACACACCGTCTGAAAACACACAACAACTGTCTGAAACAACACACACAGCCGTCTGAAACACAAACACACTGTAGGAAACCACAACACGCCGTCTGAAACACACGACACAACTGTCTGAAACTCACAACACATGTTCGAACGCACGACACAACCGTCTGAAAACACACAACACACTGTCTGAAACAGCGACCGACACACTGTCTGAAACAACACAACAACTGTATGAATACAACTAACATACACCGTCTGAAACACACGACATCAACTGTATGAACACACGAACACTGTATGAACACCACACACAACCTCTGAAACACACAAACACACCGTCTGAAACACACGACATCACAGTCTAAAACACACGACCACACTGTCTTGAAACACACGACACAACGTCTGAACAACACACAAACACGTCTGAAACACAACACACCGTCTGAAACAACAACACACCGTCTGAAACACACAACACACTGTCTGAAACACACAACACATGTCTAAAAACCACAACATACTGTATTGAACAACACAAAAACCGTCTGACCACACACAACACCGTCTGAAAACACATCGACACACGCGTCTGAAACACACGACACACCGTCTGAAAACACACGACACACCCGTCTGAAACACACGACACAACTGTATGAAAACACACACACCGTCTGAAACAAACGACACACCGTCTGACACACAACACACCGTATGAAACAACACACACGTCTGAACCAAACGACACACCGCTGAAACAGCACAACACACTGTAGAAACACACAACACACGTCTGAAAACACACCAACACACCGTGCTGAAACACACCACACATTTCCTGAACAACAACGTCTGGTGAAACCACACAAAACACACCGTGCTGAAACAACTACAAACACTTTCTGAACACAAACACACCCGTATGAAACACACAACACACCGTCTGAAACACACAACACCAACCGTGCTGAAACACACAACACACTGTATGAAACACACAAAACACCGTCCTGAAAACACACAACACACCGTCTGAAACACACAACACACTGTAGGAAACACACAACACGCCGTCTGAACACACACACACTGTAATGAACACACACAAACACCGTCCTGAAACACACACACACGTATGAAACAACAACACACTGTATGAAACACAAAACACAGTCTGAAACACACGACACACCGTCTGAACACAACAACACACTGTATGAAACACACGACACACCGTCTGAAACACACACGACACACTGTCTGAAACACACACACACTGGGTCCTGAAAACACAAACAAACCGTCTAAACACACAACCAGTGCCGTCTGAAACAAACAAAGTCTGAAACACACACACACCGTCTGAAACACAACAACACACCGTCTGAAAACACACACCACCGCTGAAACACACAACACACCGTCTGAAACACACAAACACACTGTATGAACACACAAAACAACCGTCTGAAACAACAACAACCGTCTGAAACACATGACAACACCGTCTGAAACACACAACACCCGCTGAACACACAACACATCCGTCTGAAACACACAACACACTGTAGGAAACACACAACACGCGTCTGAAACACACAACACACTGTATGAAAACACACAAAACACCGTCTGAAACACACAAGCACACTGTATGAACACCAACCACTGTATGAACACACACCGTCTGAAACACACGACACACCGTCTGAAACACACGAACACAACCGTCTGAATACACACCAAACACCGTCTAAAACACACAACACACTGTATGAAACACACAACACACCGTCTGAAACACACAACACACCCGTCTGAAAACACACAACACGTCTGAAACACACCAACAACACCGTCTGAAACACACAAAACAACCGCTGAAACACACAACAATCCGTCTGAAAATACACGACACACTATCTGAAACACACAACACAACCGTCTGAAAAACACACGACACACTATCTGAAAACAACAACACACATCTGAAACACACAACAACTATCTGAAACCACACGACACACTGTATGAAACACACATAGTCTGAAACACACAACAACACCGTCTGAAACACACAACAACACTGTAATGAAACACACAACACACTGTCTGAAAACACACACACACCCGTCTGAAACACAAGACACAAAACGTCTGAAACACACAACACACTGTCTGAAACAACACAACACACTGTATGAAACACACAAAACACGTATGAAACACACACACACCGTCTGAAACACACACACTGTATGACACACAACACACTGTCTGAAACACACAACACACCGTCTGAAACACAAGAACACACTATCTGAAACACTAACAACACACTGTCTTTGAAACACACGACCACACTGTCTGAAACACACGACACACTGTCTGAAACACACGACCCACATCTGGTTCTGAAACACCAACACACCGTCTGAAACACCAAACACCGTCTGAAACACACAACATAACCGCTGAACGACACAACACAACCGTCTGAAACACCAACACACCGTCTGAAAAACACACAACACCACCGTCTTGAAAACACAAGACACACCGGTCTGAAACACACAACACACTGTCTGAAACACACGACACACTGTGATGAAAAACACACAAAACACCTCTGAAAACCACACAACACACCGTCTGAAACACACAACACTGTATGAAACACACAAACACCTGTCTGAAACACACAACAACACCGCTGAAACACAAGACAACACCGTCTGAAACACATACACACTCTGAAACACACAAAACACACTGCTGAAACACATGACACACCGTCTGAAACACACAACACCACTGTCTGAAACACAAACACACTGTATGAAACACACAACACACGCTCTTGAAACACACAACACACCGTCTAAACACACACACACGTCTGAAACACACACACACCGCGAAACACAGACACACCGTCTGAAACACACAACACACTGTCTGAAACACACGACACAAACTGTAGAAACACCAAACACCTCCTGAAACACAACACACGTTCTGAAACACACAACACACTGTATGAAAAACATCAACATCACTGTTCTGAAACACACAAACACCGTCCTGAAACTAATCCATACCGTCTGAAAACTCACATACACACTGTCTGGAAACACACAACACACTGTATGAAAAACACACAAACAGCCGTCTGAAACACACAACAAGTAACCGTCTGAACACACAACACACTGTATGAAACACACAACACACTGTCTAAACACACAACAACAACCGTTCTGAAAACACAAGACACACTGTCTGAAACTCACCACACACTGTCTGAAACACATGAACACTGTATGAAACACACGATACACACTGTATGAAACACACAAAACACCATCTGAAACACACAACACACCCATCTGAAACAGCACAACACACCGTATGAACCACACGAACACCCCGTCTGAAACACACCAACACACGCGTCTGAACACACACACACTTCTGAACACACAGCACACCGTCTTGAAACACACAAACACACCGTCGAATACACACCACAACGGTCTGAACACACAACAACCCGTCTGAAAACACGACACACCGTTCTGAAACACACGACACACTGTCTGAAACACACGACACACTGTCTGAAACACACGACACACTGTCTGAAACACACAACACACCGTCTGAAACGCACGACACACTGTCTGAAACACACGACACACGGTCTGAACACACAACACACCGTCTGAAACACACGACACACCGTCTGAAACGCACGACACACTGTCTGAAACACACGACACACTGTCTGAACACACGACACACTGTCTGAAACACCAACACACCGTCTGAACACACAACACACCGTATGAAACACACGACACACCGTCTGACACACACGACACACCGTCTGAAACGCACGACACACCGTCTGAAACACACGACACACCGTCTGACACACACAACACGCTGTCTGAAACACACGACACACGGTCTGAAACACACAACACACGTCTGAAACACACGACACACCGTCTGAAACACACGACCACACCGTCTGAAAACACGACACACTGTCTGAAACACACGACACACTGTCTGAAACACACGACACACGTCTGAAACACACGACACACCGTCTGAAACACACGACACACCGTCTGAAAACACACGAACACAGTCTGAAACACACGACACACCGTCTGAAACACACGACACACCGTCTGAAACACACGACAACCGTCTGAAAACACGAACCACCGTCTGAAACACACGACACACCGTCTGAAACACACGACACACCGTCTGAAACACACGACACACTGTCTGAAAACACAACACCACTGTCTGAAACACACGACACACCGTCTGAAACACACGACACACCGTCTGAAACACACAACACACCGTCTGAAACACAAGACACACCGTCTGAAACACACAACACACTGTCTGAAACACACGACACACTGTATGAAACACACAAAACACCGTCTGAAACACACAACACACCGTCTGAAACACACAACACACTGTATGAAACACACAACACACTGTCTGAAACACACAACACACCGTCTGAAACACAAGACACACCGTCTGAAACACACAACACACTGTCTGAAACACACAACACACTGTATGAAACACACAAAACACCGTCTGAAACACACAAACACCGTCTGAAACACACAACACACTGTATGAACACACAACACACCGTCTGAAACACACAACACACCGTCTGAAACACACAACACACCGTCTGAAACACACACACCGTCTGAAACACAAGACACACCGTCTGAAAACACACAACACACTGTCTGAAACACACCACACTGTATGAAACATCCACAAAACACCGTCTTGGAAACACACAACACACCGTCTGAAACACACAACACACTGTATGAAACACACAACACACTGTCTGAACACACAACACACCGTCTGAAACACAAGACACACCGTCTGAAACACACAACACACTGTCTGAAACACACAACACACTGTATGAAACACACAAAACACCGTCTGAAACACACAACACACCGTCTGAAACACACAACACACTGTATGAAACACACAACACACTGTCTGAAACACACAACACACCGTCTGAAACACAAGACACACTGTCTGAAACACACGACACACTGTCTGAAACACATGACACACTGTATGAAACACACGACACACTGTATGAAACACACCAAACACCATCTGAAACACACAACACACCATCTGAAAACACACAACACACTGTCTGAAACACACGACACACTGTCTGAAACACACGACACACTGTCTGAAACACACAACACACCGTCTGAAACACACAACACACCGTATGAACACACGAACACACCGTCTGACACCACGACACACCGTCTGAAACGCACGACACACCGTCTGAAACACACGACACACGCGTCTGACACACACAACACGCTGTCTGAAACACACGACACACCGTCTGAAACACACACACACCGTCTGAAACACACGACACACCGTCTGAAACACACGACACACCGTCTGAAACACACGACACACTGTCTGAAACACACGACACACTGTCTGAAACACACGACACACCGTCTGAAACACACGACACACCGTCTGAAACACACGACACACCGTCTGAAACACCGACACACAGTCTGAAACACACGACACACCGTCTGAAACACACGACACACCGTCTGAAACACACGACACACCGTCTGAAACACACGACACACCGTCTGAAACACACGACACACTCTGAAAACACACGACACACCGTCTGAAACACACCGACACACTGTCTGAAACACACAACACACTGTCTGAAACACACGACACACCGTCTGAAACACACGACACACCGTCTGAAACACACAACACACCGTCTGAAACACACGACACACCGTCTGAAACACACGACACACCGTCTGAAACACACGACACACCGTCTACACACACGACACACCGTCTGAAACACATGACACACCGTCTGAACACACGACACACCGTCTGAAACACACGACACACCGTCTGAAACACACAACACACCGTCTGAAACACACGACACACCGTCTGAAACACACGACACACCGTCTGAAACACACAACACACGACCGTCTGAAACACACGACACACCGTCTGAAACACACAACACCACCGACCGTCTGAAACACACGACACATTGTCTGAAACACACAACACAACATTGTCAGATTTAGTTTGTGTGATTCCTTTAAAACGTGTGAGGCTTCGGGCTCGCTCCATCTCAGACGGTTCCTTCAGGACCTTTAACTCTGAGGTGAACCTTTGTTTATGAGGAGAACTTCCTTTGACTCATGAAGGCAACATTAGTCATGTTTTTGTGACTGAAACACTGTCCGGTCAGAGCTCCCAGCTTTAAGCTCAAAGGGAAGTGTCTGGGGAGAGGGAGGAGTGTTGGACTGTACCTTGTGGTGTGTCAGAACTCCAGTCTCTTTGATAACAGACCAATAGTCTGTACTGACAGAGATCCTGTAGGAGGTGTTTGGGAGGAGGTGAAGGATCTCTGCGCTGCGTTCATGTCCCAGGACAACGATCCTCTGAACATAAGACTGACGATGAACCAGATTCACAGACAGATAAAAACTCTGGACCCAACGGCTCTTAAACTCCCACGAGGCTCGCGCTCTCCTGGGCTGGACGTCTGTGAACCTCAGAGACTCAGCTGTCGACCTGGACACAGACTTTAGGATCAGCAAAAACACACTCAGTATACAGTAACTTTACTCAGTATAAAGTAACTTTACTTCTACTCAGTGGACGAAGTACTGCAGTTTACTTAAGGCACACTGCGTAACATTAAAACAAAAACACTGCCTTTAGTCTCATCTCCATGGAGACGAGCTGGAGACGTCCCGTCCCCAGTAAAGTTAAAGCCGCTCACAACAAACACACGTTTGTCTGTTTTTTTCAACAATAAAAAATAAAAATAAAATAATGTGTATTTGATCCTATTTATTGGGTGAAATGTTCTGCAGTGAATGATTCCTCTCTATATGTTTACACAGAGGGGATCAGTCTGGAAGCCCCGCCCCCGTTGGCGGCATCAGAAAAATCCAAACGAGCCGTCCAATCAGATTGGTTTATTTGCGTCACGTGTTTCCGAGCCGTGTCATCACGGGACGATGAAGTCCCTCAGTAACAAACTATGAACGGCTCAGAGAGAGAAAGAGTGAGTCTCCAGTCGGCGGTAAATGAGTAAAAACACATGGACAGATTCATAATCCTGTGTGAATATTACAGACGCCCTTCACTGATTGGCTGACTCCGCCTCCTGTTTGCTGCGGTGACCAGACTCACTCGCTGCTACAGCGGAGAGTCTGGTTCTCAGGCTAATGCAGTGGCTTTAAGTCAAACCACAGATACAGGGACCAAGAATTTACTAAAGTATCAGATCAACCCAATTTGACTTTGTTTGATTCAGGAAACTCCTCTGACCTGTCGTCTGATGTTAAAGAGGAACTGAACCATTGTCTCTAGTCACTAATGTAACTAAACTAATGTAAACGTCAAGTCATTGAGATTTTCCTGAATAATGTGATTATATTTATTTATGTTCAGAAAGTAACGGTTAACATTGACTTAAGTTGTTTTTCCGTCATGTTTCTCTCACTCTGCTGTTTGTGTTCATGTTTAGATTTTCATTGATGGTGTTGAGTTTATAACTTACTCGGCTTCTCTTTGAGCCAACGACACATGGACTGAGCCAGTTCTTCACAGATGTTGGAAATGCTGTTATAATCTTCTACAGTGAAGACCTCTGCGACATCGTCATCGCTTTATAGACCTTTAACTCATCAGTGACTTTAACTCTGACCACAAACACTTTCACACCATTAGCCCACAGCCCCGTCAGCAAAGCTGTGTTCACTCCTGAGGAGTTCCTGTCAGTGACGAGGATTAAGATGTGAGGGTTTTCTCTCTGTATCCTCGAGCCGTGTGTGTTATATTTCTCCAGATGAAGTCCACAGCGTTGTGGGAGGAGCCTCCAGGGAGCGGGGGACTCTGAGACACCCGTGACACCGCGTCCACCATCGAGGACAGATCATGAAACGTGTTCAGGTCAAACTCGACCTCAGGATCCCGGCCGTACTTCACCAACTGACCCGCACCAAATCAGGACGAGCGGACCGACCATCGGGAGCAGGGTCTTCAGGAAGTCTCTCACTCTGGAGAAGTCGTCTGGACTGATGTGGTTGAATCCGTCGAGAAGCAGCACCACGTCGCTGTGATCGTCCTCACTGAGAGAGCACTCTGCAGAGACACAAGAGCCGTTACCACCAAGAGGACTTTGGTTCCATTAAAGACCATTAAAGCCACACTGCGGAACATTCCTATGTGACACTTAAACATGCTCCTAACACTCTGTGTTAGAATGAAGCATGAAGAGGACCTGATGTATTTAAGGCGTGTTCATCGACGTCTCCATGGAGACGAGCTGGTGATGTCCTGGATAGTTATGGGATGCAGCGCTCGTGCTTCACAGACAGAAGGTCTATAGTAGCTTATCACCACCGAGTGAGGCGGGAATGGACAATGTGGCGCTTTGAGAAACTGGCTGAGCTCAGCACAGACTTAAACATTTTTTCACTCTTAAAAGATTTAGTGAATAACGACTTTAGCGCCATTATAGAACGACTGGAGGTTCACACATAACGACTGAGAATCTAAGACCAGTCTGTTACAGCTGAGGCTGATGTTTAGAACAGTCTCTCCGGCTTCATTTCTCTGGAGGAGAAAAACTGACCCCAGATCAGCAAAGACAGGCTTCTGTTTGTGAGCGTCTCGGTTTACAGGTTTGTGCTGCCGGGGAAATAAAGTGCTTTTACAAATGTGATTATTTGCTACTATTTATTTACCATTTAAGTAACTGTAAAGCATTTTGCTGATGTAGCCCACCATGTTTTAGAAAGTTTATGTATTATACTAGATTAATGCAGACTGCCATTATTTAATCTTCCCATGGGTGTTTTCCTCATATTCATGTTTAATATTAATCACGGAGTTACACAGATAATGGGGACACTGTGCAAATAGCCCAGGTCTGTGTTCAGCATAAAACAGGAGGAGCTAAAATCAGAGCTCACTTCAGTGACTGATGTGAAACAGAAAATGCCTAAACTCTTCTGTTACATTTAGCTTTAGATTTCTTTATTTGCAAGTGCAAAAGTGCTTGAATGTTCATCTTATTACCATCTAAACACTCTCGTTAAACTCGCGCTGTAGCAGCAGCTCTGTCTCTGTTAGAACTAAACTAAACACGACCACATGGCCCGGTCACTGAGCGCAAAACACGGACTGATTAGCGCTGCGTAATAAAAGGCTATGGTCCTGACAGTGTCGTGATCACTGTCGGAATAACACAGTGCTGCAGGTTCCAGTCCTGGACGTGTTTATAGTTCTGTCAAATGGAAATATATTTTAAATATATATATAGAATTTTTTTTTCAGGTGCATCAACAAACAAATAGTAAAGGCAATCACTGTAAAAACTGAAACGTCACTGTGCAGTTTTTAAAGAGGGGGTATTATGCTTTTTTCAATCACATAGCACCAGTCTATAGCATACTACAATGATGACGTAACCTTCTGTTGGTCTGTATATGCAGTAAATTAAAATAACTGCCTTGAATAAAATTGCTCTCTCAAAATGGCTGTACTGAACGTCTTGAAATAGGCCTCTGTCTCTTTAAGAAGCTTTCCGACACGCCCCCTTCAGCACACTGCTGTGGCATCTAACAACACTACTGTGCGGGGAGGGGCTCTGCTGAGCTGAGGAGCAGTGGTTGGTGGCTTGGCTGGTGACGAAAGGTCCAGAGGCGTCTCCAGGAGGTGGGGGCGAAAATGGCTGCCGTCTAAGTTTTTACTGATTACTCAAAATATGTGAATGAGCCAAGGCAACACTTCAGGCATGTGTTTAATGAGGGAATGACATAATAACATGATATACGATTTTACATAATACCCCCCCTTAACAAAGATTTTTAAACATCCAAATTATTAATACTAAAAATAAATCTAAAAAAATAACGAATTGCTTCTCCTGTACGTCCAAATCAGGCTTAAAAATCAAACCTGTTCCTGTGACTGAGGTTTAGTCTTTCTGCTCCACATTCCACGATTGGAACGTGAGTCCAGTCGTTCCCACACGACGAGACACGACTGTGAGCTACTGCCTTTGACGAGACACGACTCTGAGCTACTGCCTTTGACGAGTCGAGACTCAGAAGACTCAGCGTGACTGAGAATTACAGCAACATCAGGAATAAAACTGAGCTTTACACTTGTAGAGCTCAACACAAGTGTAGGCCATTCTCTCTTTGGCAGAGCCTGATCACATGACGTGGGCGACCGTGGAATGAAAATCGTCTCAATATGTTGAAGCTCCAGTCCAGGCAGAGATACTCCTGAGGGAAACTTGTTCACTGTACCTTCTGTCTCACTTTCCATCGACTTTCCCTGAGAAGAAAACCAACTCCAACCCTTCCTTCCTCAGGCAGTATCCCAGAAAGTCTCGATGTCTTTATTATTATTCAGTCAGGTCTAAGGAGGAGCCGCCCGCCTGCGCTGGGCAGCGTTACTTTTAAAATGAAGTAGTTCTGCCTCCTCGTTCCTCTGACGATCTAACTTATGTTACTGCACGACTTTTAATGAAAGTAACCATTCTTTATTTTCTTACTCTATGGACCGGGCTTTTGTGTCCTTCATAAAGTCTTGAATGAATGACTGAAACATTGATGTCTTTATCATCGTTTCTGACGCTGAAAGCTCCATTTCACAAAAGGATGATGTCAGTTTATGCAGGAATAACGGCGATAAATCCACTTCTCTGAGCTTTATACTAAAAAGACTTCAGCAACAGGTCACAACCAGAAGCATCAACATGTAGCGCCTTGAAAGAAACGTAACAGATTATAGTGAACAGGCCTGCTCGGACACTTGTCATTCATCACCAGCTGCACTTTTCCCCAGACCAGAGTCATGCTAAGTTTTCCTCTTGTTGTCCGTGAATTTGGTGATGGGTCGGTCGTGAACGTGTCGGTACAAAGAGCCGGCTCTTTTCAGTGAACGATGAGAGCCGAGTCTCACCCGTGGGCCTTTTTTTATTTATTTTTTTATTTTTTTAAGGTTGCATGTTTATCAGGCTCTATATGTAACGGGGTTAATAAGGACAGTAGTTAAAATGGCTGCGCTGCTCTTGTTGCGCCGCCAGGAGTCGCTGTGACCTCGCCGCCGACGCACATGGTGTCCGTGTTTATTTCCTGGCGCCAGGAGGTCGGACAAGACGGCAGCGTCCACGAGGAGGAGGAGCTGCCACCACGAGGGGACTGGACTTGATCGGGGCTTTGGTTATTTGTATGTCGCCTTATGCAGTAAATGGAGTTTTGAGTGACTTTGCCTCCTCCCAATTGAAGCTGTGTCCGCCAGAATATTTTTGAGTAAAACACAACGCAGAGCGAACTCCACTGTAACATATACATACACCGCTCTGTGCTACATTAGAGAACAATAGAGAAAGGCAAAGACTAAAACAGAAAGAGAAAAGAGTAAGAGAATGGTAGGCTATCTGGGAGAGAGAGGGAGGGAGAAAGGAGGTGAAAGATGTGCAGCTGCAGCCCGACCACGAGGAAGACCCTGCTGTCTATGCAAAATCAAGATCTCTACAAACTTAAACTAATCCATAAATGTAGTCAGTACAGCTCTAGCTTTCAGCCACTTCTTAAATTAGAGAGATCCGCCTCATATTTTCGGTTTTATGGTTAGATAAAGTTACGCTGGGTTTGAAGGATTTTGACTGTGAATAAAAGAACATAGGCCTATATGTAACTAGTACCAGCTTTAAAAGTGCATGTGTTGCTATGATAAACAATGGCTCCACCACATCGGAAAAACAAACAAACAGCAGGATTGTGAGGCCCTCTAGTGGCGTGAGGCCCTCTAGTGGCGTGAGGCCCTTGTGACGGTACTGATAGTGAAGATAAACAAACTGCTCTTTGCAGAGAGTTGGTGACTCCAATAAAGAAAAACATAAACTAGACTTTAAATCCACAGATTACGAAAATAAGACGAATGGCTAAACCTCTGATGCAGTAAAGCTGAGCAGGACATGCTGAGGCTGAAGGAGACGACCCCGACTAACGTCTCACTGAGGTGAAAAAGATTTGTTACTCGCTATTTTAGAAAAGTAATCTGATTACTCTCACACTAAGGGTGTATTCAGACCAGAAAAGTCCTTTGGTCCACTTGTTTGTTCCGGATCAAAAGCGGTTCACATTCAGACTGTACTTTTTGCAAGTGAACTATATTTTATAAACACATACACGTGTGTGACGATCGATGCTCCCATTGGAGCAATGACCACAACAAATGAAATAAAAATGAATATTTGACACTTACGATGATAAAAGAAACGTAAGAGACTAAACCACTTACCATTAACCTCAGCTCCACCGGAGCAGCTGGAGGAAGAGCTGTTTTGTGCGCTTTTGTATTTTCATTTCATAGCAGTTGGGTTAAGTGCACATCTGCAGTTGGGTTAAGTGCAATCTGCCAAATATCCAGGAGGGCAGTGTCTCCTCGTTGCTCCAGCTCTGGCTTGTTAAGCCCAAAAAGGCGCATGTATCCTGGAGTTGTTTCGGATCAACAGTGGTTTATATTCACACCTGAAGTGAACCGCACCAGAGTCCGTTTGGAACCGGACCGAGACCACCTGACAAAGTGGGTCTCGGTCCTTTGATCCGCAGCAGGATTGGTTTGTTGTATTCACACCTGCATAAAAGGTCCGTTTAAAGTGGACCAAACAGTGCAGGTCTGAAAACACCCTAACACATGAGCCCGACACAGCTCATCACCAATGAAACACTCAGGAGGAAATAAATGCTTTGTGCTTTGGTCTGATGCAAATTAGCCCAAGGCTACAATCCGGTGTGGCTTGTTTACATGCATGAGACCCATGTATGTTCATTAACATGCACTGTCCTGACCAAATAAACCAATAAATAAATTAATGAGTGAAATGTTCCGCAGCGTGGCTTTAAATCAAACAGACTGACTGACTTTACTCGATTCAAAGTTACAAATTACTTTGAGCCTATTGTCCAATCAGAAAGCAGAATGAGCCCCACACTTTGCTAAAGTTCACAATAAACGGAAAAAGACTCACTCTCTACAGAAATCCCTCCATCAGTTAAAGCTCAGGGACTAGAGGTTCTGAGCTTTCAAACAATGAGTAGCATGTGTCCATATAGTAATATGTTTGTGTCCTGGATGGAGCTTAGTAAACTGTTGTTATGGCTTTGATGTTGAGCTCTTTTCCTCTGTTCAGACCAAACCAGGACAAACCCAGAGTGAAACAGGACGTGTGGATTTACCTGTGTGAGCGCTGCTGTTCTGAGCCCAGGTCCCTGAAAAACACAAACACAGCTTTATTTAAGAGTCACACGCTGAGGAGGAAATAAAACAATAATATATAAATATATAGATTTACCCATGTGACAGAGTAATGCAATAAAAGCACTCATTTAAGTAACTTCAGCAAATGAGAAATCTGGTAACAGTAAAGTATTACAAAACAGAATAAATAACAAAACAAACATTTTCTCTTTACATTAGGGTGACCAGATTTTCTGATTAAAAAACTGGGACACTATTTGGTCAACCAGGGAGCCATTTATTGACTGTTTTTTCACGCTAAATGGTAAATCTGCTTGTTACTATCTTACACCATGCACCAATCAGTATTAACATGATAGACTTATTTTTTTGTATTGGTTTCTACTTTGTAATGGACATTTGCATGGCCCAAAGACATGAATTTTCAAGCAAAGTTTGTTACTTTGTGGATCATATTGGCCAAAACTGGGACACTTGGGACAGATCCTGTGTAAAACTGGGACAAATGAATGGTTTTGGAGGAATGTGCGGGGACATGGGACAAAGGACTCAAAACTAGGACTGTCCCGGGTAAACTGGGACGTCTGGTCACCCTACTTTACATGAAAAAATAATTAAGTGTAATGGGTTTATGAACGAATTAATGTAAAACAACAAACAAAGACATACAGATTCTTATTTCAATAATGTTACAGTTATTTGTGTAAAATCACTGTTGCTTAATTTGAACAAATGAAAAACAGGTTCAAGAAAAACAACCATAAACTCTGCTGATAATAACGTCACTAAACAAATGTACATCTCCAGTCTTATGTCTTATACTTATTATTTACCAACACAAGTGCTACAATAATACATGTGTGTTAGTCCATATAATTACACGTTTACCAGGAAACAACAGTAAAGTTACAGATAAGCTAACAGTAGTTAGCATTAGTGCTAACGGCAGTTAACAGTCACTTTCCAAAGCAAAGAACAATCTCAGAATGTCATTTAGACAAATAAATCACTGTCCTGAACCTCTAAACACTCCTGATAATGTCACTGATCTACTGCTCATGCACTGAACCCACCTGTAATAATAATAATATCATATCATCGCAGAAACAACCGCTTAAAGTGATGGCTTCACTGCGCTAGGCTAACTTTAGGCTAATCGTTTGGTAACCATGGTAACGCAGTCACTGAGGGAAAACAGTAGAAACAGATCAATATATGTCTCTAAAAGTTAAAAATAACAAAGTGAAACGATCTTTCCTTCAGCACCGCCTCCACACACAGAGAGTTTCACACATTTACACCTTATCTTTCCTTCAGCTGAAGACTTTTGATCCACAGGCTGAACACAAAGGTCTAAAAAGCACCACAAATAAATAACTATAGGCCCACATCATTACAAAACACTAAGAGGACATCAGTCACTTTATAAACATACATGATCATATGTGAGAGTTTATTATGCTGTTCCAGACACTGCCCTCTGCTGGTGGAAACTGGTATAGCACCAATGTGAGAAACAAAACAAGTGGTTTGGGATTAATCAGAGTCACAAAGAGCTCACTTGGAAATAAATGTGTTTGAACTCAAATTCAGAATACTTTAACTTTAGTTTAAAACTGTAGTGGCACAGAAAGAACATTTACTGCTCTAAGAAATTAAAGTCAAAGGTTTTCTTTATTCGTTCGTATCTTGTAATTTTTATAATTTAACCTCTTACTGTCCGCCTTAACCAAACACATTTTCTCCAGTTTGGCTTTACCCAAATCTAAAAACTTCTTGAACAAAGCGTCAAAATAGCAACAAAAACAAATATGAAAATACAACAAAAAGCGACAAAAGAGCGATAAAACATGATGAATAAGTGACAAAAAAGCGCCATGAAAGCAACACAAAAAATGTGATAACGTGGCGACAACATGACAAAAAGTCACGGTCAGGTCGGTCAGGTAGGTCTTAGCTTTCAAATGAGGCGTTACTCCGGCCTATAGGCTGTAAACTCCAGTCTAGAAGCTTTAGATTTGGGTAAAACTGAACTGGAGAAAATGCCCTTGGTTCAGGCGGGGGTGAAGTGTTTATGCTTTAAACCTCTCTGTGCGACGGTGCTTTGGAGTTATATTAAGAAAATAAAAACACAGCTGCTACAACAATGACGTCATGGAAGTGAAATATTTGATTCATAATATTATGAGAATAAAAGTGACGTCATAATACATTTGTTATATCTTATTAAAGATGGCAATGCTGTGAAAAAGGCTCCGGTTCTGTATTATTATAGGTGTTGTGTAGTACTTAGATTGTCCAGTAGAGGGCGCTCCAGCCTAGGCTATGTTCAGACTGCAGAGACACAAACTCACAGGCTGAGCGTCTCTGACACAAGTACATTTGTCATTTAGTTAGAGACAAGAGAATAGTAAAATCAGACGGTTTGTGCTTTGTTGCAGAATATCAGTTAGACTGGCAGTTCAGCTTTACCCAAATCTAAAAGCTTCTCGACTGGAGAGCAGATCAGAATCAAGGAATTGTTCTTGGTGCAGGCGTGTAACATAAAACATAACACAGAATTTAGATTAAAAAAAGCTATAAACTTTAAACTATAAGGCTTTAGGGGCATGAGGAATATTAAATAAATAAGATACAAAATAAAAAGTAAAATATGGTAAGACGACAACAATTGACATAGAACAACAGCGGGATTATATTTACAGATGTGTAGGTTAGGGCTGAACGATATGGACAAAATTTCATATCTCGATATTCATGCCAGATATCTCGATATTGATACGATACGATATAACTATGGGTTAGGTGAAAACTAAGCATTTTTCAGAAAAATAAAATCATAATACAAAAGAGTGTAGTTTTATTGATGGAAATCTATATCGTTTATATCTTTCTTTTTCGATTTTAATATTTTGAATGTTCATATCTCGATATCGATATGATAACGACATATCTTTCAGCCCTAGTGTAGGTGTATAAAGTAGTAACAGTGTAACGCCTCATTTGAAAGCTAAGACCTACAAAACTGATCCTCTTGTTTTGCTATATTGACGCTTTTAGATTTGGGTAAAGCCGAACTGAAGAAAATGCGCTCTGTTAAAGTGGGGGTTAAGAGGTTAAGCTGAGCTCATTTTCTATGCCATGTTTTTTGGTTTCAGTTGCATATGTTTAGTTAGTGATTTTATTTTAGGTTTATTAAACATTGACGTAACAGGATGTTGAACCTGAAATGTGTCAATTACAATAGAAGAAATAAAATCTCTCTATAAAACAACGTTAACGCAAATTGTGACTTGTTATTTACAGAAAGCCGTCAGACGGAGCTCCTTCATAAACCAGAGAAAAGCCTCGTGTCCTCGTCTTCTCTAACCTGAAGAAACATCCTGGGGTAAAGTCGTGTTCCCAGTTCTGTATGAGCTACAGTCCACCTAATATTTATCTTTAAACATTCAAATCATTTATTTTTGCACAACCTGCAGTTTTAGCCACAAACAAACAAACAAAACAGAGCTACGCCTCGTCCCCCAGTCCAAAACCGTGGCCTCCGTCTTTTCTTTTTTTTTTTTTTTTCAAACAACAATTGAGCAGGAATTACAAAGAAATGAAAAATAAAGAATATCACACACTGTGTAATAATGATAAAAGCATCAGATGATTCTAAAGCAGGGGTGCACAAAGTGGGGCCCGCCGGAACAATTCCATTGGCTCGCCAGAGAGTGACCTACTTTTGCGCATCTGTTTAATACCAACTATCTTTCATTCATTCGTAATGGTAAATATGGATGCAGTACACCTTTTGACCACCAGCCTCAAATTGGGGGCGCTGTTTCACTCCTTTCACAAAGTTAAGGAAACACTGCTGTGGTGTCTTGATGTTTATCAATCGCAGAGCGTTGTAGCATCAA